>NW_019091364.1:854529-979458 GCF_001949145.1 Acanthaster planci
ATGTAAACCAGCGCTCCATTCGTTTGTACAGCACTTAAATGACGTCATACTGCAGTACTCTAAATAAGCACTCATGTTTATTATTATGACTTTCCTATTTCAGGAAACAAACTGTACAGGGAAACGGACGACCACCTTGTCTGGTTCCCTATCTAGTTTGTTTCATGAGTTGTGTTCAAAAAGCTGCTTCTTCCCCGAGTGATCCCTGTTCACCACTTCCCAGGTTGCATCATGTACATGTATAATTGGGGCGTGATCCCTGGCTGCAGTGCATTTTAGGTTGCATGGCTTCTGATTAGCGCCCCGGAACAAAGATAATTGACAAATGGGAAGAGCCTTTAATGTATGGCTGGATAGCTCGTTTGGTAGAGCACCGGTATGGTATTCCGGATGTCGCAGATTCGAATCCCGCTCCAGTCAATTTCTGTGTTCATCTTTATAATTATTTCCATATTTGTGAGAGGCCTTCTGTCGTCGGCATTCTCCACTGCACAGGAAACATACAGCGCCCTCTATATTTGTAATTTTTGTACGACTTTTTTTCTACCAGCAACTGTACAGGAAAAAGCCTGGCATGACAATGAACGCCTGCAGACATCCAGATAACATTGCCAAGAACAGATATCGGGATATATCTCCCTGTGAGTCAAAACAAAATTTGCTGGTTTTTCAGATTAAAAAGATACTCAGTTTTAGTGCTACGTTATCCTACCAGTTATGATTTTCATTTGATAAAATTATCAAAATCATCGTAATGCACAAAATGGGCTACAGATAAGGACTACTATAGCATTGAATATGATTAAAATGGAAAATATAGGATTGCGTCATTGATAAACAGGAAGTCTTCCGTGGGATGTTGGAAGTTGAAGGATTTAACCTTTTTGGGATGGATGAGTTGTTCAGCATCCGTATATAGCATTATGACAGTGAAATTGGTGGTTTGAACATCAGACAGACGAAGATGGAGCTAAAAACAAATTGCACAGGAAATCACAAGTTAAGAACGCACGATTTCTCACAATTTGAGTGACAATTTAACAAATTGTTCATTTGATTCCAGACGATGCCACAAGGATAACGCTTGAAGGTGCTGAAAGTGGTGATTACATCAATGCTAACCTAATTAAGGTAACAAGGATGTACTCACGCATTAGTCATGACAGTTCTGTGCATAACATGTTGAATTCACTCACTGTTACTGAATACGTAACCCGTTACATCTAATCTCTAACGTAAACAACATTTATTCGTATTTGCATTACCAGCCTACGTGCTTGTCCAAGAAACTTTCAATTCATATGTGTACTACCTTTTTTATTTTCTTGTCACAAATCTCACCCCACAGAACATTACTGAGCAGATTTAGAATCCAAGATTTATCAAATGATCGTTTTCAAAGATTGTCATTTCAATCAGTCCAAGGTAATCAGCAATCATTTTGGTTTACTGAAATACTAAATGAAATCCACTTTGTTTTCACCAGTTTCTGGCGATGGAACAATGAATTGGTTTATAGATTCTCTGTGCTACTGTAGTCAAGGATTTCTTTAAAAATTTATTTCTTTCCTGTTTGATTTCTAAGATGGAGATTCCTGTGAGCAACATTACCAACCTCTACATAGCAGCTCAGGGCCCTCTACCAAACACCTGTGGGGATTTCTGGTACATGGTTTGGGAACAAGAGTGTTCACTGATTGCCATGCTCACCACCAATGTGGAGAGGGGAAGGGTGAGTGGTAGGGATCTCTATCATGGGGTCTGTGTGGGTGTCTGACAAGAGCTTTTTCTGGGTATCTGACCTAGGATGTGTCATGGTTTCTGATCAAGAACCTCAGTTTTTGCTCAGGTGTTTGACAAGTTTAGTCTGGGTGTACGACTAGGGCCCTGTCTCGGTTTCTGACCGAAACCTAAATTAGTTAGCGTGTTTGACAAGGGTACGGTCTGGATGTCCGACGGGTTCCTGTCTAGATTACTGATGGGATTTGTTGATCAAACGGGGGTTTTGTCTGGGTGCTTGGCAAGGAATTTATCCGGATATGCAACCAAGGTTGCGTCTGGTTGTTTG
Source organism: Acanthaster planci (assembly GCF_001949145.1). Next base: position 856,598 of record NW_019091364.1, read on the forward strand.
ACCAAAGCTCTGTCTTAGTATCTTATGGGTCAAGGATGCCTTTGGAAATGTACTGTCTTGATGTGCAACTTGTTTATGTGTTGTCTTGGTAACGACCCCAGGTCAAGTGTCACAAGTACTGGCCAGAGCTAGGTCAGAAGTTGTTATACCCTCCCCACCTGGAGGTGGCGTGTACAGGGTCTGAGGAGACACCATCCTTCGCCTACAGGGACTTCATGATCACTCATACAGAGGTAAGCGTGGTGGGAATGATGCATTACTTTGTCACAGGGTCATAATGCCTGGATTCATTCTTTGATCATTAATGAAAGTTCAGTTGATTATGGGAATAGCTGAGCTGTGGTGTCAGACTTTTATGCAAAACAAACCTCATGGCTAGACAACACAGACTTTGGGGACATGGCTTTGTTGAACTTCACTGAACTCGGGTGATGCTTTTAGAGTTTGAATTGTTTACGAGGTCCACTCATGTAACCATATCCAACGATGATTGTATGAACTTGATGTAACTATGTGGCCAGTAGTTGCAATGGAAAGTGTATGCCCTTCCATCTCCAGAAGTTCTTAAATTTGCCATCAATATAAATAATAACGAAACTTTAAACTTACCACATGATTTCTTATATGAAGTACCTCCTTTTTTGTCGGATGTGTTGGAATCTTTTAACATTTTGGTATTTCCTGAATATGCGTACAATTTGTAGACTGGTGAAACTCGCAAGGTGCTTCAAATGCAATACATAGCGTGGCCCGACCATGGGGTGCCAGACGACTCATCTGACTTCCTGGATTTCGTAATCAGAGTCAGACAGCACAGAGTTGGCACCACAGCACCTACATTAGTACATTGCAGGTAAACATGATTTGGATTGGATATTGATTGGATATTGATTGAGAGATTGAGTTTTGAAACTAATTCCTGAAGATCTGTCATGTTTAATTGGCATTCAATTTCTATTCTCTTCTCTTCTGAAATAGAGGGTAAGAACTTCAGGACCATTCATCTGACTACCTCTTACCCAATTAAATAGTGGTCAGTTTAAGCCATTTTTGAATGTCCGCTTTAGTTTTAGCGATTTTCAGTTTTTTTCCTACGTCATTCACTTGATCAGTTTTTATTCTTCCTCTCATCCAGTGCTGGAATTGGTCGGACGGGAGTCCTCATCACCATGGAGACAGCAATGTGTCTCATCGAGAGCAACCAGCCAGTCTACCCACTGGACATTGTCCGGACGATGCGTGACCAACGAGCCATGCTGATCCAGACGACAGCCCAGTATCGGTTTGTGTGTGAGGCCGTCCTTCGCGTCTACATGGGTAAGCAGGCTAGAAATAAGCCCACTTAGAGTCAGTCATGGTTATTTACTTTGTGTAGTGATTTACTTCAACTTAGAGAGCAATAACAAAGGTGGAACTTCCCTTTTTTTCTTCACAGAGGGGATTGTAGGCCCCCTTGATGAGTTCAAGACGAACGGCCACCGAGATTCTTAACACTTCTTTCTCTCCACCCCTCACATCCCACCCCCCAAACACTTCGACCCATCCCTGAAGACTGTACCCTCCCGAGCCTCTTCAGTTGACCCAGCTACACTGCCGACCTTGGCCAATAGCCTAAGTAGTCGGCAGAATAAAAACTCATCTTGAAAATGAAATGAACAAAAGCTAGGCCTACTTGCTCCTGCTCCATGCTATCCAGTAGCCAGTGAGAAAACAAAATCCCTGATGGGATCACTCAGACAGGATTCAAACCCATGACCATCTACTTAGAAAGGCATCTGTCTCAGCCGAGCTTGCCAAGGTTGATGTGTCCAATGTGAGGCCAACATAATACTGGAGATATCAGTCAGTATGGAATGGAAAAGCCTTGTACATCTGCTCAATGTGTATTGCCAAATGAGTATGGCTTAAGAGGGGCACCTTTTCAGACTTTCTGTACCGGTGTGGCAGTCTCAGCTGTCTCAGCGATCCCCCTGAATAGCCGGACATTAAACGGACGACTTTCCCATTGTTGTGCGCAGAGATGGCATGACGTATTTTACCATATTTGGTAAGGGGGACCGCTGAGACCGGAAAACAGCAGAGACCGCCACACCGGATCAGAAAATACTGCATAAATGCCTAGTTGAAAGCAAGTCACATTCTTTGTCGCCAGGGCAGTGTGTGAACTGTGAAATGTCTTGAGTCTGAATCTTCAGTGTTTTTGCTTCCATTTTGGTTGTTCAACACGTGGCGTATAAAGAAGCAATCGGCCAACCAGGAAAGCCTTACCATATGTAGACCTCTGTGAAATATCAACTGCACGTTCAGTACAATTCTCATCACCAGTTTGAACCGAGATCAAGATTACTATAGAGAAAGGGAGTCTAATATATAAAGTTTTTGGACATGTAGATCGTGTTGCTTGGAAGTTAAAGTTTGGGTAGTGTCCTCTGTTATAGGTGGAAGACTTTGCTTAATTTTGTTTGTTATGTCTTGTTTTTGCTTTTTTTTTCATTTGTTTCGTTTTAAACAAAACCTTGTTAGTTGAAATCAAACTATTTATTATTTGTAAAATACTTCTTTATAGTCAATATTTTTAATCATCTTTCAAATCGTGTCATGTTTATGACTTGTATCACTGAAATTATACACTCTCACCTTTTTTTAAATGTTACTGTTCTGTTTCAGATGATTGTCCAAAGTTTCAACAAGGTAACTATCACAAATCTAATAATCTGATTTTCTCCTACTCAAACTCGCAGAAATGGTAGCACAAAATTCTACCCAGCTAAAATTTACACACCGTTTAAATAACATGCACTGTCATGTACATTACACAGCTAACTCCCCCCCCCCAAAAAAAACACACAGGGATATTTGGGTTACATTGGACATGAACGTAAGAGGGTCCTTCAGTTTGGCTTCCAAGCCAATACACATTTAACAAGTTTTATCTCTTTATTTTCTCCTTTGAAGTTCCCATCAGTCATACCTCCCCATCCTCAACCCCCCCCTCATTTGTGTGTTTGTATTTGTTTTCTCCAGAGGTTGTGACCTTGTAAATAGTTGATAAAAGGAATTTAGTAAGGAGCTTTAACTTCAAAAGGTGCTTTTTTGGAAAAAAAGTTATAATTTTTACACACAGTGTGTTGTCATGCTTTTTTGGATTAATTTATGTTGCAGTCCAAAGGTTTGGCTAGAGAATTATGATGTCTGTTTCCCTTGTAAAAGATCACAAGTGGTTGTAGAAATGAAGGGATAAACAGAGAAATCAGGAAAATGTCCACACTTCAGCTGTAAGCACAGCTTTGAAAACGTTTGACAAATTATAAAAGTTGCTCACTTGAAAATGCAAATGGAGGAAAGATATTATACTGTATCGTGAAATTCAAGAAATCAGAGAAATCCAGAAACTTATGGAAGTTTGGAATTTAAACTTATTTGAAGTCACCAAATTGTGTTATGTCTAGAATTAGCCACGATGTGAAAATCGTGAATAGTTTCAACATCCACTCCTTGCTGATCCATGACCAGTTCATGCCAAACTTCCATGATTATATGTGAAAATAACATGTCAACGTTCATGGATTTGCCAAGAGAGATACATCGTAATGGATCAGTGTTTGATAGACTGTCTTCATCAGCACTCAACTTAAGGCCTTCTGCTCTCACAAGAGTGAGCGTTATTTGGATATGCCAAAAAAATCTACCAGAATGCATGTACATTAAAAGCCAAACATCCTGTACAAAGATTATTTTTTTTAAATGTATGTACAAAGGACGAGTAAATACTTCAAAAGAAATCAGATGTTTGGAGTTTGAATATTAAGTTGGAATGCTGAGATTTGTGTTATTTTTGTTTGGTTCTCTTTATGAAGTGACTGTTGTCATGGTGATTGTCTGTGGTTCTGTTATTTATTGTGTGGTCCAGATATGCACACATTTCACACTATAACAACAGCGAAATGGCAATTTTGAAGATCACCAAATTTATGCAGTGTCAGAAATCAGATTGAAATGTTTGAAATTAGCACCTGATTACAGATCGGTTTTAAGAGGAATCACGATACAAAGATACCTCTTATCCTGAAGAGCAGCACTTGAAGACAAGTCTATTTTACTGTCTGACTGTTGATGATGTTAAATTGTCTTGGAAATTGGTATGAAGTGCAAAATGTTGGTTTACGGAGTGGAAGCTGCAAGATGCCCATAGATGTGCACAAAGAATCGACTGCTCAGGAACTTTGGGAGAAAATGAATATGATCATTTTCCTCCTGTTAAAAATATGGTTACCTCGCCTACACCCTCTGAAGAAGGGCAGATCTGGCAGGGGGCACTGGGGGTCAGGCCCCCCACCACCACCAGGGAACTCTACAATTTTTAATTTAAAAAGGATAGAGGGGCTCTTTTTCGCCTCTAATTCACTTGTTTCCTTCCCAAAGCATGTAAAAAGCCCCCCCAAAGTAGTCCCATCCTAGAAAAGCTATAAAAAGTGAAAACATTTCCAAATTCTCCCCCTCCCCCGCCAAAAAAAGTTAGGCCCCCGAAAAAGTAGTTTTGGATCAACTCTTGGCTCCAAAATACTTTATCAGTCACATGAAAGTAAATGGCTTGCCACTGGGTGAAAAGATGAGAAAAAGGCTGGTTTTTAATCCCCAGTACTTGCCAACATCTGTAACATCCTAGCTGAAAAGAATGGGCTTCAACATCAGTTTCAGATGCCTCTTTTTCCCCATCTGAATTGTTATCTGTGAAATTGCATTCTTTTCTACTTCCTCGATGATCATAACACACCTGGCTACAGGAGAAATCTTTCTAACACTGGGATGCGTAAAGTGCATAGGCTTTCCACCAAATGGCATCTTGCAGTTCTGGTTTTACCAATTGTTTGAACCTGGAGAGTGCCTATTTAATAAATATTTTGTGTATTTTTGCATAGTGGGCTTTTGTCTTGTGTTTTATACGTAAACATGCATGTAAAATTTTTCAAAAAGCCTGAACATTATTTAATTTCATACAAAGTGTAAGAAAAAAGTTTGCTAAAGTAAAAAAAACAAGTTGTGTATTCTTGATGCTGCTGCAGATAGATCAGTAGTATATTTATAGTGCAATTTTTTTTTCATCATGCACTCATTAATGTTGTAGTTTTTGAACTTTTTTCTTTATTTAACCAAGTCTTTCCTTGATTTTGATAAATACCCTAAAAGGGACCAGTGTCTTAATTTAAACAAACGTATGGTTCCTGTCCCAGAGGGTGAATTAATGGTTGCCATAGCTACGTGATTTAAACTTTCCTGAAGTTGTTCAAAAAGACAGACTTTTCAGATGGAAATATATTTCAGGTTCTACTACCCTTTCATTAATTTTGATCCAACATCAAAAGTTTGTGCTGCTTGCGACGTTGGATTTGCTGTTACTGAAAAGACCCACAAATTAGAAAAATGTACTTTGAAATAGATCGACTCTAATTCTTCAAAACGTTTAGAAATCCCACAAAGAACAGCAGTAAATAACAACTTGCACTGAATTAGCTACACCATTTAGATAGATGTATTAACCAACCTCAACTTACTCTCTTACCTTCTGGAGTCTTGCAAGATCTTAAAAATGTTTATTTCAAAGTTTGGAAGAAGTGAAGAGACCCTCAGCTAAATATTTGAAAACACAGACTGAGCACTGTGAAGTGTTTTCTCAAAACTCCCCCTTTTCACGCCGAGTTTTTTAAATCAAATGTGAATAAATTTAACATATTGCGTAAACTGCTGTGCTGTAAACAGAGCCTTACATTTTATTTTACTCGTGACAAAGCTTGGTCTTTTTCTTTTTTTCTCTCGGAAAATAATAGTGTGAATGTACATACGTTTGTGGAGGTAATTAGGCCGCGAATGTACCATACAGAATAACTGCTACTGCCAATGTATAAATGGACAGAAATAAAATGATTTTGTACATAAACAGAGGAAACATGATGAGCTGTCTTATGACTCTATTTAATAAAAGTGTCATTATGTTCACTGATTAGACCTGCTGGACTAGAATCCAGAGTTCCTGCAAATATCTGAAATTCTGTTACTCTTTCAAGGATCTTAAGGACCAAAATATGACAATTTCCATGATATTTAGGGCCATTTTCCAGAAAACTGGAAGACTGCCATGAATACAGGCTGTACATTTATCATTTTTCTACTACCAAACCAAAAGTGGCATATCACATGCGTGGATAACCCTTGACTGATTTCCATTTCCACGATCCTTTTTTTTTCTGCTTTTGACAACAGGATTCGGGGACACCCTATTCTTTCCCCAATTTTTCATGACTTTTCACACACACAAAAAAAATTTTTCCTAGGATTTTCCCATGACCGTTTGAACCCCTAAAATCCTTCCGAATGCTAGGAATTGAGCACCATTCCTGATTGATACTAAAAACTCAAGAAATTTTAGAAGAATGGTGATATTTCAATGCGATGCACTGTATGTGCTCAGAGCTTTACAAATGAACGTGCCAACTGAACTGAATGTTGTAATAATGGGCGGTGCTAGCAAGGTCCAGTTTGCATGCCCTCCCCAGCATGCTTAGCAGGCACTCGGCTTCAGCTGGGAGCTCCCTTTCTCTCCATTTCTTCCAGCCTTTTCTTCAACCTGTCTCGTTCCTGAGTATTACTAGCCCCTGCAGAATAGATCCAACCAGGGACCTCGTTCCCGTAATATGTGTACATCTGTTCTCCTCTCCGTCCCATGATTTTGCGCAGAGCGATATTCTTCTGTATCTTCTTCTCGTAAAACTCCACACCGCCCCTTACGTACTCCTCCCCGAGCTCTGCCACCTTGTCATCTGTAATCAGATCCTCCCTCTCGTTGACAACTCCCATCAGAAACTGGTAGATCATGACAAAACAAGTGCCGACCAAAGCAACATTGGCATATAACGGCAGAGGAAAGAGGACTTGAGCTGCAAAGACACCAGCAAAGTTGGCTAATGTGACCACAGGAGCCAATACAACTGACGATGCTGTGGCATTACGCTTGATTTTAATGACCTCCCTCGCAAGGCTGAACTTTCTGGCGCTCTCACTCAAGTTCAAGGAATTTCTGAAGGCCCTCCCCTCCTCCGAGTCTGCAGTGGTCTTGATTGGATCGGAGAAGCGCTTGGCAGAAAGGTCTGGGTTATCCTTCAGAATAGCTGGTATTCCAAACTGGACACCATTTGGCAGCCATGCCAAACCACGACTTCTAATTTCCCACCTGCTTGTAACAAAGACACTGTAAGATCCTGGATTGACTCCAATGTCTTGACACACTTTGTGGAATTCACTCAGTTGTGATTCAGTTGGAGCAATCTTATGACCTCCCTTGTAGGCCTCAACAAGGGGCCGGTAGACTTTGGAAGGAAAGGCATGGGGTGCTAACTTGATGCAGAATACACCAGTTGCCACCGCACCACTGAAGATAACTACATTCCTTGGTCTCCGGATAAATTGTAAGAATCCTTGAAACACCATTTTTCTGCTTTTGTTTGCCAGCAATATGCTTACATCAAAATGCTTAAACTTCAGTCAGATCTGGAAAGACACAACACATAATCTGTATATCACAAAATAAAATCAATAAAAGAGTGAGTTATATTGCCTCAAAACAAAATGAACAAATGAAAATACACAACTAAAACACAGGTTCATTTCTCCTACAGTATCATGTTTACAAGTTTGACTCTAATAACACACTATTGCTGTTGTAAAAGATCGGTTGATCTTATCATGAATCTTTGCACGATCTGACAATAACACCATTGATTCTGCCATCAGCTAATCGTCTTTTCCTTAGAATTTGCAGTAAATTATGATAAAACCACTTTTAAATCTTTAGAGGGTACTTTCAAGTTGTTGATGCTTTGTTGATGCTTTGTTGATGCTTTGTTGATGCTTTGTTGATGCTTTGTTGATGCTTTGTTGATGCTTTGTTGACGCTAGTTACACACAGTTCTGGGGGTAGGCTACGACTTTAACCTCTAAGGTCGAGTTCGGGCGGTCCATTCTTGACACGGGTTTCGTGTTCTCGCACTCGAATGGCGGGAACACGTCCCAAGAACACTGTTCTCGGAACAGGATCACACACCACCTCCTCATAAGCATTTTACATGAACACACAGAAAAACTTGTGACATCATGACAGATTTTTGAACAGCTGCAAAAAGTACCGATATGGCTTTACAAAGCCGAAGACAATGGAAAGCTTTTGCAAAATTAACAGCAATAATTTTCCATGACAGAAATGAATTTTTTAAACGGAAAAAAAGTAAGGCCTAGCCCAGTTATCCAACATTAACTTTCGAAGAATGCACAAGGACGCTGCCATGTTGCATGTTGCTCGCCACAAATAACTACTAGCACGAAGAACCAGTTGTACATTCCCGGGGTATGAGCGACCGACCCACGAACAACAAATCGAGCTGTTCGTGAACAAACGAGAACAAGAAGCCCGAACTCGGCCTAAGTGAAGTGTCAGGTCTGCAATGGCCTGGCTATGTGAGGTTGATCATGCGGGGTGGCGGGGTATTCTGCAATTAAGCTTGGAAGGCTTACCCAACGGACTGCAGTTCTAGTGTTGCGTGTTTAATTCATAAAACACAAATAAAGTATGATCAGACTCTACCGAAATAAAAGTCGAAAAATAGTTACGCATCCATGGGCGCAGCCATCTTGAATTGAATCTCGCGAATCTCGCAATGTCCCGCGAGTTCTCAGCCTTACTGCAAAAAAATGTGCCGCGATGCCGCGACCACCTACATTTCGCTGGTAAACAGTAGATCGTCATTTTTTCATCAGTGATGTGGATACCAGTTTTGGATTATGCGGCTAGCAAGCTGCTTAGCCAGCTAATGCTTCATGCACGTATTGCGTAGAAAATTTCATTCAAAGACTACAGTTGAGACCGGAAGAATCTCGCCTGGATTTTCTCACTTTACAGGAATATGAGACGAAAAAATCATAAGGAGTCGGCTCAGATGTTTTACGAATCTCTTTAACGCTGTTCAGAGATCGGAAATCAACGACCCAGAGGAGAAATCAAGCTGTCAAGATGATGCGCTTTTTTTCTGGGAGATTCTCCCGTCGATTTCGTCGGCAGGACCGCGCCGGAGCTAGGGGCCGGGGCACGGAGGTCCATGTCCCGGCAGCCAAACACAAACACGTCTTCGTCTGCAAAGTTCTGTTTTTGGACGGTACAGACAAGGTTTATGAAGTAAAAGTGAGTACATCTATCAATTTTGAGACTCTGGAATATTTTCAATCATAGAATTCGTTTTATTCAAAATTTTTGAAATTTATACTCATTCATGCTAATTTGCATTGCTATGACCATGGAGGTAGAATGCTATGACTGAGTTCGTCTTTTCTTTACACGGTATAAAACTATAAAGCTGTTTTTTTCATGCCTCGTTAATAGTTAAAATGTAAGGGCCTAAATTTAGGGTTGAAAGTTTGTCTTTTCTTCATACAGTATAAAGCTGGTTTTTATTCATGCCGCGTTAATAGTTAAAATGTAAGCCTGTCTGTGAGTCAAGTCTAGTTTCTAGATTCAATTTTCAAGTGTTATAGATTGATAACTGATTTCCATGAATGTCCATGGACAGTAATTTGTAACTTGCATGAACCATATCAAGGATGATGAAGAAAACTCCAGACACATTGGACAGACGGCTCATGAGTTCTATTGAACCAGCCATAGAGTTATCATTAGATTTTCGAACTGAGTAATGAAGGTTATAGATGGAACCAGTGATTGGTAATGCTTTGCATGTTTGATCAGTTGATGTACATTGTACAAGGAGCATAGAAGCAGTGTTTAAATTTAATGGACGGACCTTACATGTGAGCCAGTCGTGAACATTTCGGTATTCATGTCGGTACATGTATGTATGACGTCCTTTGTATCCTCTAAATGTATTTTTACATGTAAATTTATCCTACCTGTATATTAATGTACATTTATTGTATATTTTCCAAGCCAACGTACAATTAGCTTGATGCAAAAGCTGTCATAATCACAATTTAATATATAGTACATGTATTCCATCAACATTTCAAAAATCTTTTTCTTCAATTTCAAATCGTCAGACCACAGTACAAAATGTACATGAAAGCAGTATGGTACATACACGTAAACTGTGTACTGTATATTTACGTGAATTATTCAATTTCAATTCCAAATATCAAAGAAAACAGCACATTAGTCATATCTGACATTTAGTATTTTCAATTTTCAACATACATTTGCCATCATAATTGAACAACGTCAATAAACACTGTTAAAGTGTGTCTGCATTCCATAAGCATGACACACCTCAGGGAGTTCCTTTGTAACAAACATTGCCATTGGCTCCTCAGTAATAGGTAGATTCCATTCCATGCAGCAGATCAATAAGATAGATCCCCTGTACAGTTTACCATTTGCCTTTACATGTATTCACAATACAAGTACATTGTACGTGTACATGTAAATGAGTCTAACCAATAAAAAGAATACATCATACATGTACATGTTCATTGTGCAGCAGACCTAGGGTTTATATTCCGTCTGCTGCATTGTGTTGTAAAGATACCACCTTAATATGGCTGTGCCCTTTTCAAGTGAGTGATTTTCAATAGAGTCGTCTCATGAAGGGGCCACCCACCATCACAAAGTACACAGACAGCAAGTATTATTAATCATGTACCAGTAGACCTTCGTGTGTGTACATGTACTGTAGACGTGATGTGGAGGAGAAAACAGTACAAATACATTTGGATTTAATCACTTTGTTTATATAAAGAGGACTCTCTTGGAATGAATTAAATTCCCACATTACCCTGCATCAATCTTTCATGTATATTTTACTGATCAGAATAGATGAATGTGAATCATGAATCCTGAATACATGTAGACCAACATTCAAGTCATTGTGACTTTATTATCCCAAATTCCTTTGGCCTTTTTACACACATAAAACAAATATTTGAAACACTACAAATTTTTAGAGTCAATATAGTTGATAGCTACATAATAAAAAGCTTACTAGCACTAGAAAATAAACAGATCAGCATACAACATTAATAGTTATAAAATAAAATGAGGAAAACAAATGTACATGTATCTTGATCCTGGTAAAACAAACACAGAAAAAGAACTGCAATACAGCTGCTCATCGTTGCAACTGCTTATTATCCCTAACACTCCTCAGTCCTCCAACAGGTGAAGGATTGAGGCGGGTTAGGGATTTGTATCACTTAACAGTGGATGGAGCAAATCAGCCGCCGTAATGTTGCGGTTCTTATTCTCTGTTGGACCAGCCTTCAGCTCCACCCAACCTCCTAAACTGCGTGTCTACATGACCCAATACATGTGTACATGGACTTCACTATTTATTTTAATATCTGTGGTGATAACATTCATGTTTAATTTGCATTTGAATGAGGGAATCTGGTGGCCCACATGATCAGCGTACATTAGTTCAAATGTACAAATGTACATGCTATGTCTTACTGTAGAAGAAAGATTGAAATAACATATTTATGACCCTTAATGCAGTTGAACATTTGAAATAAAAAATATTGTACAGCATACCGGGGATGACCCATTTATATCAAGGAGGTATACCGCAACGCAACTGGTGCTCAGCACACCCTGCTGTGTAGTAATATGCCTACGGTTGATGGTTGGTATTTTGCAGTCTAGCATCAGACTGTACATGTATGTAGGCTAGGTACTACGTGGGTGTGTTTCATTTCAGAGCCATGACTTCTTGACATTCCAGAAGCTGTGAACTTCTGGTCGCTATATTGAATGCCCGACAGGAATCAAACACACATGGACATGAAGCCGATATGATCAAGTGTAATGGACCGGTGCATGTACGGATACATGTGTCATACCAATGCTTTGCATACATGCCAGTACGTACACAGTTACATGTGCATATGTGTTTACAAGTGTGTACAGTACCAAGGTGGAAACATGAAGGCGTTGCATTATGTGACCTCCCAATTTAGGCAAATGTTCCAAATTCAGTTTCACCTGTTAAAATGTACTTTTGCTACGTTACAGTGTTCATGAATGTATCTCGCATGAAGTGATGATGTTAACATACGATGTACACGTACACTTATGAACAGTAATATCTGCTTTACATACAAAGTGTGGACATTCTTTTGTTCTCCTGTGGTTAAGGAAACTTGAGAAAAATGCTCCTTTTTCTCCAACTGGGATAATTCCTTCGAGCTGGGTTTTTGATAATGATTCCCTGGACTGTTCCTCTTCATTTTGCTACGGATAACCTCGACCCCAAAGTGCCTCTGAAACTGTTTTTCAGAGAGGGGAAAACATTGTGTGGATGTGTGCAAGTCCACACAATGCCATCGCACCCTACATTATGCGGACTTCTTTTGTGTAGAGGTCCACACTGTGAATTCCACGCCTGCGCACCAACGCAGACATAGAATGTACATGTACCCCTGTCTAACGTACCAGTAACCAGCAAATAGTATGTATGTGCAGTGTTACATAAATACCTGGACCTGTACATTCACAAAAGAATGCGCTTCTTTGTAAAAGCTGCGCACAAAACCATTGGTTGCTGCATATACATACATTGTGTTGAAACTTCCAGTGATTGCTGCTGAACAGCTGCATTTTGCATGCATCAGAAATTCAGTTTCAGGTTTTTGTCATTGAATTCACTGGAAAAACTCTTCAACGTGTACACGATTGTTCATGCATCTTTAGTTGGGACTACCTAAACAGATGTACCAGTCACAGGGAAACACCTCCTGGGTGACCTTACCACAAGGCAGGTGACCTAGCTTGGGACAACACCTTTGGCATTGTGCATGTACTCACAGTAGTAGTAATTATATTGTACATGTAGAGCTGTGGGATCTTGCACCAAGCTAGCTGCAGGGTCATACTACTGCTGAGGATTGTGCAAAGAGGCCTTGAGGGTGGGGTCCGACAGCTTTGACAGCCATCAGAGCTCTGTAGATAAAGACTGGGAATAGTCAGGTCTACTTTATGTACATGTACTGTACTGTAATGTTGTGTGTTTGCAGACAGGTAGATTTAACAGCCTTGAAGTTGGAGGGTTGGAACATTTAAGTCCATTTAGAGTTGAGTTGACATAAGTTTTGGGTCACAAAGGTTCAAGTCATAGGATTCCACTATTGTATTCAAGACCAACACCAAGCAAATTTGTATAATTGGGTAATTCCAGAAATTAGGGGTCCAAAAGTGTGACATTTTCGTGTACATCCCTTTTACATCTGACCTTTGTTATTTGATATGGAAAATCACTGGAATCGATTTCAAATTATTACTATTTGTTTGGCAGGTACCGGTAACTTACATTAGTTCATCACTCTTGGAGATTAGAAAATATGTCAGATGTGACAGGGATACAAAAAAATGGTCCCCTAATTTCTGGAATTACCCATATATAACAATTAATCTATATGTACCGGTACATGTACATTGTACATTTACAAGCCATGTATTCTGTCTTGCCTATTCCACAAAGAGCAAGATTAATCAAGTAACGGTTACGGAAATTCTCCTCTACAATTCAAGTTTCAGATTTAAACAAATTTGTCATGGTCCTGTAGTTTCTTCAAGTTTGAAACCAAACACTGTAATACTAAAGCTAATGAGCACACATGCAGCCTCATTTCCACAGCCGGTAAAATATTGTCAGGATTGCGTGTCTTGCCATGATGCTGCCAAAACAGTCAAGCAAGAAGTTTCAGTCCGAGGGAAAAATATCAGGTGTTATTTCAATTGTCAGCTGAGGTACACGTACATGTAGAATTGGACTTCTGATTAGCCTGGTGTGACTCTGTGGGACAAGTACACTGACTAGTTTCAGAAGTCTTTCCTCCATTACCATAACTGTCTGGATCCTAAAATGTCAATATTTGTTAAAGACAGGAGATTAGAGTTTAAAAGAGTAACCATTTTATTAACCCTAACCCCCTAGGCTCCTGCAGTAGAAAGCATACGGAACCTCACAAAATCCAACAGGTGCATGTACTTGTGTATATACTTTTACATGCAGGTTACTGTACCAAACCTGATAAACTCCAACAGAATAAGCCCGTTGGAGTTTGAGTGATATGGTATGGATGAGTCTATGCAGTATAGGATGACTTGCACTGAACAGTACAAAACCTGACAAAATCAAGCATAGTCCAACAACTAGTACAGCAAGCCAGACACTGCACACAGTGACCTGTGTGGGTCCCAACTCACACAGAATCCAACACCATCTCCCTGGGCCTTTCATCCCAAGTCTCACAAAATTCAACAAGAAGTTCCTCAGGTACGGTACCAAACCTGCCCAAACCTCACAAAACCTGCTGGAGTATGGCAGGTTTTGGGCAGTTAGGGTTAAGCCCATACAGTAGGATTTTACATTAAAAAAAACCCTTAGGCTGTGCGGCACAAATTTGCCAGTAATAAAAGTTTGAAATGCCCTTCCTGGTCTATCTTTTAACCATGAATATTAGCCTTATTTTATTTCAATATTTCTTTTCCTTCAATCTTTTGTTTCTCTCAGAAAAATGCCAAGGCTGAAGAGTTGTACAACCAGGTTTTCTACACTCTGGATGTAGTGGAAAAAGATTACTTTGGTTTGAGTTTCCCAGACAGTCAAAACATCTTGGTATGTACATGCATACATGAGTTCTTCATCCTTCCTTGGCTTAAGAAGGGACTTCTCTTTCATCCAGAAATGCCAGTCTTTCAATTAATTTGAAATTTTTGATATTTTGTCAATGTCCAAATTTTCACAGTGATTCTACATGAAGGTATTTAGGAGGCTCGTCATTAATGACGGTGGGAGCCTAGTGCTATTCCTATTTTGCAACTGGCACCTAATCGTTTTTCTAATAAACATGGTGATTGGCAACATTCAGTTTGCACTGTGGCACAGGTCATGGATGGCCTCTGGAAAATACATATGCAAGACTGAGGGTGAATGTACTATGTGTACATTATATTTCAAGGGAATCTTCTTGTAAAGATGTATCCCCTCGTCCCTTGTAAGGCCTAGTATGTGAACTGGGGGTCAAGGGTCAGATGCGATAGGTGTGGAGTGAACCCAAGATTGATTGTATATATGGACATGAAGCTGTACTGTCCACACAATGAAGTAAGATTAGAGATTTGACAGGCTGCAGAAAGGCCCTCCCAAAAGAAAATTAAAAAAAAAAAACAGTCCTTCTATTTACATTGTATGTTTATTTTTTCTGGGCAATGATCGAGGGGTGCTGAATGTCTTTTCCAACTTTTCTTCTTTCTTGCACAAGTCGTGCATGTTCACCATCTGTTCAGTTTCGGTCCTTACTTTCCTGTATTGTCAAATACAGGATGTCGTTAACTTTATCAAGAGAATCAATCGGTGTATCGTATATCCAGCAGCCTTTGTGTGCATGTCCCATGTGCCTGGACAGGAACCTCATATATGTACATGTATATTGTTCAGAACTTTATTTCTAAATGCAGTACACATGTGTACCACACATGCCATGCAAGTCTTATCTTGATTTCATTTGTCCGTCAACTCTTGCCCATGTTGTGAAACCGTGTCCGCCTTGAGCAGAAGCACCCCCTCATCAGTTGAAAAGAGACACCTTGGTTGGGAGTGTTCATTTGGCAGGCATTAATGCCATCACAACGCATACTTTTCATAGTCAGTGGAGAACCAACAAAAAGTTCAGTTCTGACCAAAGGAGCCGCCGTTGCTAAGAAAATCACACCCTCTCTTGGTCCAGCTTGAGGCTCGTATGTAGCGGTTAAAATTCTGTATTTGGATTATTTAATTTACTACTAGGTGTAGCAGAAACTGGAGTTACATGTATGCTTCAAAGCAAAAATGAATGGTGTAGTATTCTTTGTTTAGATTGACAGACAAGCACGCTGATCTGGGTTCACAGTGATTGTAATATCTCAACTCACAGAGAGGGTCACGCTGTGACCTCTGGTGTCATCATACATGATGAGTATATGTATGGAGTGCCTAAGAGACAGTACTACAAATGGGTGTCATTTTGCATTGTATATATGTATCTGTTGATACTAGTCCTTAATTCTCCAGTGTAATTTTGCGTACACCTTAAGGGGTTAGGGTTAATCACATTTCCACTGCTAGTGGCAGGTTTCTTTATTATTTATGTCTGGTAATGACACCAAGGATTCCTCAAAAGCACCCTAGGCACTGTAGCTTGCAAGCCTGAAGAAACCTATAGAGAGGAGACAATGAGAAGCAGTCACAGTTTTAGAGGTGGGAGGAAAACCCCAGAGGAATATTCTGGGTAAAACCCACAGAATCAGGCAGGGACTGAAAATCCAATCCACATGTGGACCGAGCCGGAAATCAAACCTGGACCGCAGAGGTGGAAGGCCGGGAAAGAATCAATACGCCAACCTGACTCCCCTGACTGTTTTTTTATGCATTCAAATTGTTCCAAATTATTCTTGGACTGAAAATAAAAAACAAATTTGGAGTGTCAATCCAATGGCCAAGGTATTTGATACTGGAAGGCTAAATACATTACATGGCCATAAATCACTTGAGGTTAAACAGTGATCTGATATGACAAATATGTAAAGCTGGTATTGTCAGGCCACACAGCATGCACCAGACTATGATCTGGGTCTCAACAGTGGTGCTTGTGGGATCTGTGCATGACTGCTGCCCTCTTGTGGTAGAAAATTATGCAACCAGTCTGTGATGGGGAGGGACAGCTTCGCTTTATGTACCCCACTTCTAAAGGCACCATGTTGTAACAATTTCTTACAGAACGTTTGGACCAAGTTCTAAGGATTTTCGAGTGTCGTCCATAGTACTGTCCGTCCACACAATGATTATGCATGTACATCATGAGACATGGTCCCAACATCGCAGAGCTCTGCGTCTTCACTAGTATTCTCTATAGTTCCTGCATATGGCCAACAGTTAAACAGTTAAATGCACTGTGAAGAAAAAAATCTAGAAATATGAAAAGAAAATAGTATTAAAAGAGATTCCAAGGCATTACTTTACTTTTAGCTTTTAGCGTGTTTTCTTGGTTCATTTGATATTAGATCACATTATCACAGGATGTAAAGTTTGCAATATGCCATTCAATACTTACAAGTATGTGAGAGCTTTCTATTAAGAGTCAAATTATAGATTTCAAATCGTCAAATTCTGTGCAAAGAGACCCGAGTAGGTGTTGGTAAGTGAAGCAGACTGTTTCACACAAAGAATGTTGTTCTCTTTTGTAAGTACACATTTCAGGAAGTCCCCGATAACTTCCCCCCATTTTCATTTTCGATTCCGGTTTCATGTTTCTGTTTGCCATTGTACCTTCACCCTGGCTTTTGGGTCATGACCCCTGGCTGCAAGGAACAACTCCCAACCCCAGGTGTCATTTTGGTATAAACACGCACGTTAGGAAAACATTTCTAAAAGCATCTTAATGTTCTTGGCTGCCCTTATTTACTGTCAAACATTCAGGAATTTATGTTCTATTTCTACTGTGCCTAGTACTGACTGGTTCTATGTTTAAGTTTCATCGGTTTTTTTTCCCCTCCATTTGTGGCTAGAATGCCCTCAGGAACACGAAGAAAAATTTGGTTTACGTTTCTGAATCGTTCGTAAGCCTGAGTAGTGCTTCCTTTCCTTCTGAAATCGGTATTTGTCGACGTTTTGAGTGTAAAGCAGTTTAGTCCATGTCTTTGTGCAACCAAATTACAACTACACATGGGCCTACATGTACATTTAGATCTGAATGCAGGTCAGTGTGCATTTGTTTTCAGTCGGAAATCTATCATTACCGGACTTAATATGCTGTCAAGTTTATTTCCAGAGACACCCACACATGATAACAAGGGTCAAGGGGCATCCCATAGGCCTACTTCATAAGAATTTCCACAGGTGGACACAAGTCCAGCTTGAGCAAAGCTACTAACAGAAAAGACAGAGGGAACAAGTGGAACCAGACTGCATTTAGCTAAACTTTTGTGACAAACTGTATGTGATACATGTATTTGTTTCCTCAGAATTGGCTAGATCCGACCAAGACATTGAAGAAACAATTCAAACGTAAGTATACTTGTCAAAACTGATCAGCCATCAAAATACTGATATGCAGCTACCGGTGCATGTTTTCAAAGCTCCAAATTGTTAATTTGGTGGGGAATGATTGAAATGGAGAGTGGGTGAAGTTAAAGAGATCCAGGACCCACTTGAGACCCCCCCCCACCCATTTTTTGTTCTGGTCTGATGTTTATCTGGTCATCAACAAGATAGATTTTTTGGGGTCAAAATAATGTTGTGTATTAATATTTTATATTCTGTAGTTTGGAAATGCAACAACTGAAATTTTAAACTTGGCTGACGTACTTTAAACCTTGGTTGTTACGTGTACATGTACATGCACTTTTTAAACTTGATGGAAGAGGAACAGAAAGAATGATGGGCTGCCCGGCTACCTCTGTAGGTTAGAGAATTCTACTCCTTATTCCTGCAAGACAACCTTGGCTTCATTCCCCGATCAGTCATTCCTAGTTTCACATAGTCTGCAGTGGGCTATGACCTTACCATGTTTGTTTGAACTCGTGAATTAGAAAAACAACTTATTTGGAAAAGGGCTTATCACAAGAATGTGTCTTTAAGATCACTTCTTTGTGCTTTACACTGGAGGAAAATCTCATTCTGCAATCTCTCCCACACCTACACAACAACTCCCTAGGGTAGGTCGCCCCACTAATGTCTGCTGGGAACAACTGATTTGCTCAAAGAATATGGATCATTGTTTCTGGCAGTCTGTCTAAACTCCCACTGGACCTGGTGGTGAGTAGTTTGATTTGGACATGTTTGCTGGAAAACCATGTCTGCTGGGCAGGTCAGATTAGGGTCATTGCTCCGAGTTTGGTTGTGTGGGACCTTTGACCCTTCCAAGTTTAAAGGTGTATTGGTCCGGATGTACATGTTCATTTAGGTCTAGGAACTGGAGAGTTACCCAAAAGTCCAACATAAGAATCAAATTTCTCAGTTGAATTCAACCTTTTAATCATGGAGTCATCTTGA
Organism: Acanthaster planci; assembly: GCF_001949145.1. The sequence goes on from NW_019091364.1 coordinate 875,677, forward strand.
AACATCTACTCCTGAATTTAGATGACATTGAAGAAAAAAAATTAATAATTGTTTCCAGATGGTCTACCATCTCTGCTGAAATTCCAAGTCAAGTTCTATTCCTCCGAGCCCAACAATCTTCACGAAGAACTTACAAGGTAGGCACATAGAATGCAACACCAAACTAGGAACTTAATTTTGTAATTTACAGTTGATGTTTAAAGCATGGTTTGATTTAAGTTTACCAACTTAAACACTGAATATTCCAACATTTGATGCATTCTAGATGAAACTCATTTTGCTTAACCCCAACAGTCCTCAATCATCCAATTTCAGTTTGATTGACATACACCCCAGGGGGGTTAGAGTTGGTTCAACATTGCATTGTTTGGTTCAACGAACTCATCCACCATTCACTAAGATGCATATCAATGCCCATTATGTGTTGTCTACTTATGAACACCTTAGAGAAGAACTTTACAAGTCTGCTGTCACATCTCGGGACCTCTCAGCCTCAAACCTGCTAACTGCAGATGCTATATGTGCTTATCTACTGAGCTTCCTCAGGTTACATTGTAGCTAGCTGGTTCCATATGGCAGGGGGCACTTCAAAACAGGAAAGCTAATAAAGTAATGCCTTCTTCCCTTCCCATCAACAGATATTTATTTTTTCTGCAACTGAAGCAGGACATTCATACAGGGAAGTTAGAGCCTCCAGTTACGACAGCTGTTGAATTGGCAGCGCTGAGCCTACAGTGTAAGAAACACTGATACGAATCCTTTTTGGGATCTTTATATTTTGGTCCCTTAACTTGCAGAATCATTTCAGTTTTCTTTTTAATTGGCACGTATTATTTGGTCTGTTTGACAATTGTGACCCGTCATGACAAAATGAGTGTAAAGTCGCATTCTGCTCTTTCCTATTTTAACGGTTCAAAGTCAGATATTCAAGTTGAGGTCAATTTGGGGATTTGTAATATTTGGAAAGAGTAACCTGTCCATTTAATTTAAGTTTTGCACAATCTGGTTTTTATAATATCATATTCTTACCAATTTGGATGACAGTATTATTCATGCCTGGTCAGAAATGTTGAAACAGTGTTGGAAACAAAGACACAAAGCTGCCAGAATGACGTCACATTGTCACCTCATACTTTTACCCTCATACCGCTAAAAGGCTCTATTTCTGCTGAATTAAAAAAATACCAATATCTCAATTTGTGAAACATTCCGACTTTCAGCTCATTTCTGGTGACAGGTCACAATTATTTGTTGTTAAGAATTCTTGTTTTTGATTGTCTTGTATGTTTGTTCGGTCTTTGTACAGCTGAGCTTGGTGACTATGACCCTACAGAACACACCCCAGAATTGGTGTCCGAGTTCAGATTTGTCCCCTTCCAATCTGAAGACATGGAGGTGGAAATAGTGGACAAGTTTAAAGAAATGAAGTAAGTTAGCAGTGGATTCATTTATAGTCTGTATTGACACTGGGTCACAGAGTTGCTTTCAGGGCCCTGGAAAATATCAAATGTTTAAAATTCCAGTTTTAATGAATACGTGAGACTTGTATTAGTGGGTGTTTTTTGCTGGGATTTACGATTTGTTTCAGAGTAATGTTTTTGAACCGAGACCCTCGCTGGACGTTTGGAGTCGGCTCTTTGAATGTGGAACCACCAATGGTGGGTACCCAGTTCTTCACAAAAGCAGAGCCGCTGATTCTGATTTTTTTTTGGGAACCGCGGTTCCACTCGGAACTGGGAGTACCGCTTGGAACCAAGAGTACCACACAAGCCTAGAGAGAATGCCTTACTCTGATCTGTGATTATCTTGTCATCTTATCAGGGGCCAGACACCAGCACAGGCGGAGCTGAACTACCTGAACAAGGCCAAATGGCTGGAGATGTATGGTGTGGATATGCATCATGTCATGGTAAGCGTTGATCACACTGGACCCGATCTTTCCCAATTGTCCATTCTGTGATTCCTGACAAGTCTGCAAGTCGTCAGGAGTGACATCAATACTGCCCTCAACTATGACATGACCCACAGCCTTGTTTGGCTGATTGGTTTGATCCTCACAGATGTCTTCTTTCTTTCTTTTTTTAACGAGCCCTGTATATACGCTGCTGTCTAAAGGCTGATGAGAAACAAGACTGAAAAATTGAGATGCTCTATTGATTAAATCTGGCTCTCTGCCTAAATACTCAGGAGGTTTCCTGTCACCTCTGAAAACCACACATCTGTGTCACTGTAGGTTTCTCACAGTATCACAAGCACTTCAGATAATGCATCTTCCATTTTTGTTTGACATTGAAATCCCTGACTCACTTCTTTTTTCTTGATGACACAGGGCAAGGATGGTAATTCCTACTCACTGGGACTGACACCGACCGGCATCCTGGTCTTCGAAGGCAATCAGAAGATTGGTCTCTTCTTCTGGCCGAAGGTGACAAAGTTGGACTTCAAGGGGAAGAAACTCCACCTAGCAGTGAATGAGGATGATGACAGGGTAGGGTGTTGGGTTCATTCATAAGAAGAGGAATGTGGATGTTCCTAGCAACAATCTTACAAATATTTATGATTATCATCAGCCACGGAAACAAAGATTTAAATGATCAAATCTTGACCGGGATTTCTGATGATGATGATGATGATGATGAATGAAGAAAAACTTCTTTAAATGGAATCAAATTTGAGCTTTGCTCAAACTTCTCTCTAAGAGTGAGGAGGATTAACCCTAAGAGTCCTCAACCTTGCATTGAGTCAGTGCAGTATTCCAACAGCGCATGCCCAAAATGAAGCGCATCTGAGGTCATTCTGACGCGCATGTTAGGCCTGTGAGCTTGCCCTGTCACCTTGACTCTACAGAGACTCGCGTGCTTGCTTTGTTCTGGAATGATTTTGCCTGTTTGACATACCAAACTGGCTTATGTCAATAGTGTTTCACAAACCCTAGGGGTAGGGTCAAAGATCTTGAAAACTAGCCTCTGTAATACAAATGCATCTTATCAGTAGAATGTCACCACATAGTGCCACTCCCTTAGAGCCGATATCGGCAAGACAGATTTCAATTGAGTAGATATCAGTATACTTTCTGAATATTTTTGGGGTTTTTTTTTTCTTCCTCTTTCTCAGGGCAATGAACAGCAACACAACTTTGTATTCCGTCTGAGCTCCAACAGATCCTGTAAGCATCTATGGAAATGTGCGGTGGAACACCATGCCTTCTTCAGACTACGAGGCCCCGTCAAACACCGGGATGAGAAGCAAGGGTTCATACGCATGGGGTCAAGGTTCAGATACAGGTCAGTAGAGGAGTCAAGTCAGGTCAGATGAGAAGTCAAGTCAAGCTTAGAGTAAAGGCACAACATATATGAATGCACGGCAATGCTTTTGACATGTCGTATGAATGCACGGCAATGCTTTTGACATGTCGTATGAATGCACGGCAGTGCTTTTGACATGTCATGAATGCATGGCAGTGCTTTTGGCATGTCATATGAATGCACAGCGGTGCTTCTGACATGTCATATGAATGCACAGCGGTGCTTCTGACATGTCATATGAAAGCATAGCAATGCTTTTGACATGTCATATGAATGCACAGCAATGCTTTTGACACTTAACTTTGTCCATATTTGCCACCATAGTTAAGGAATTGACTTTATAAGGTTCCTACAAATACCAGTTGGCGAAAATGAGCTCTGTATAGAAGTAGGAGGTTAACAGGATCACTGTGTGACTTTTGGGAAGTTGTGTAGTTCTGAAAAGAATCGATGAGTTTAAACATGACGTTTTGATCGGTGTGCTCAGATTGTCTTCAAGTTTCAACTCAATGGTTCTTTTATACATCTTCCCTTAAGAGATAGTCACATGGTGTCATTGCACATGGTCACTATTTGATATCACCTCCATGCAAAGTTTCAAGTCTCACTGCTCCCCTTTCTAGTATTTAAATCAGCCTATAGCTGGATAAATGTGATTGTCTGCAATTCAAATGGTTTCATCTGTGATGCAAGACAATGGTTCACGTAGTGCTTCAAACCAAAACCCAAACAGAATTTTAGAGACATTTTAATGTATTTTTATTTTCTATTCTTCATGTACTGCAATGATTTGACCAACAGTGGTAGGACAGAATTCCAGTCAGCAAAGACAAATCGATCACGACGGTCTATGATGATTGAAAGAAGACCAAGTCAAAGATTTTCTCGACGTCCGTCTTACGCCCAAAAGAGAGGTCAGTTCTAAAAGCCAAAGTTGGCCCAAAACGGCAAGCAATGCAGCTCTTTCTGAGATGTCACAGCATGGAACGTTTGAAATTTTCCTGAAGAAGTTGTTATGCAAAGGTTACAGAAGAAGTTAAGCAAGATTTGTTTGGAGGAAATAGTGACAAGTATTGAACTTTTTAGAGAAACAGTACTTTCCAAGGGCAATCCTATTGAAACGCTGTCATATTTTGTGGAGTTCTCGAAAAGTTTTTGGATTTTCAGATGTGGCATGGCACCTCTGTCTCCCTTTATTATTATTAGTTTGTCGTTTCTTTTTGACAGCTGCCCATCTACAAGAGAGTGCAGCACATGCAGCTGCCCATGCTGCTGCCAATCAGATGGCAGGGTAAGATTGGACACAATTTGGTTGGTTAGAAGCCACTTCTTACTGGGGTGGGGTTTGGGATGTCAAATAATTTCAACTCTCCAAACTTCCAAAAAGTCCATTTACGTGCTTGACTAGAAGCTTCTTTTGTTAATAGTAACTGGATGAACGTTTTGGTATTGTCTCATTGGATCATTGGATCATCTTGAAATTAACAGAGTTTTGTGGAAACGTGATACATTCCTGAATGAAATTAGAAATGATCTATTCTATGCTAGGAAAAAAAATTTTGATTTGCATTTTCAGGGATTATTTAAAACCACTTTGCTTGTTCCATTTTTGAGCTTATAAGTATCAAAGAGTTGAGGTCGTTGTTTCACTCCAGAAGTTACAATTCCAGAAATTTACATGCATAGGTTGGATATAAGTAATGCCAGAACTCTGCCAAGTCATGCCTCTACGGCCATGCCCCAAAGCATGACAGTCAGTGCCGATGTTACACCTATCATCCCTCCAACCACACCCAACTCCACGGCCAATGCGTCCAGCCCTGGCCTGCTGTCCGATTCCATGAACTTGGTGGAGACAAACATTGACACGGGAGCCACCGCCGAGATAGTGCCGCTCTCGGCTCGACAGGATGTGACAGGTGGCACTGTGGTGACGGATGACGATGACATGGTTGACCCTATGTCACCTGGACTGAGTAAGTGGCTCTAATTGGAATCCAGCAATCACATCTGCAACTTGTAGTGAAAGAGAAAAACTAAGAGAAATAAGTCTGAACTGTTTTATTCTGTAGACTCCAAAAATTTGGAGATCTGACAAGACAAGTATTTGCAGTTTAACATATTTATGCTATTTCTGTTTTAAACAAGATTGAAGAATGAATTGTTACAGTTTTAGGATAATAGTACAAAGCTTTCTGAACCAAATACTTCCACTTCTATTTCAACAGTGAAATACCCTCAAAAGATACAGTCAGCGTGCTTGATGTTGGGTGATGGAATTAGTTCAAGAAAAATCTTGAGATGGAGCCCAGATGGAATGAGTTTCATTTGGGTAGAGAGTGGTTTGTTCAAGATCGCATGATTGTAGCGAGTGATACTCTTGTTCTTTCCTTTTAGGTGAGTCGGAGCTAGTCCAAGCCAAGCTTAAAGGCCTAGAGAAGGAGCCTTGTTCCATCCAGCCCAACCCTCGTACCAGACCACAGACCCAGCCTACACCGGCCGCCGCCACTGCCGCTGCCTCCTTGAACTCCAACTTCCTGAAGCAGAACAATCAGCAGACCTCCAAGATGCTGGTGGGCGGACAGCTGACTGCCGATCAGATTAAGATCAACCCCCTCAAGGCGGCGCTGGACGAGCGTAACCAGACACCGGTGGGCACAACTGACAAGATATCGGACCTGAAGTACAAACTCTTACAACCGGAATCTGCCAAAAACCTGTTGAAAGTGGAGATGGATGATGGGGCTTTCCGGTAAGGAGAGAAGGAAGTGGGGGTTGGGATTGGATAATTCTTTAATTTGATGGATTAAGGTTTCTACAACAGGTGTAATTGCAGGTGTAATTGTGATCTGTGTGTGTTAGGTTGGTGTAACAGGGAGAGTGGTTAAAAGGAAACAGTTTGGAATTGATACTGATTGAGAATGACAGGTGGAATTTGAGACCACCATGTGTTGGTCAGAGTACACGCCTCAGTTTTGGCTTGGATTATAAATTTCTTTGATAATAGTTCGGTTGGAGATGACATTCACTGAAAGGTCAGAAAGCACTTATGAATGAGTTCGGTCAGTTTGTGAAAGGCTTGGGAAACTCATAGGATGCCTTCGAGGTGCTTGTTGAGTGTCTTATGTTGATGTGTTTCTGTTTTGTGAATGACATCCAAACTCTTACACTGTCATTGTTTCGTGTGTTGTTGCGTCGATGGCTTGTGTGAATCTAGGACCCCATTTCAGAGCACAGCTTAGCGTACGATTTCTTGCTAACAGAAGCTCCACGTATTTCATGGAGACCATAAGCAGTAAGCACATCCAAAGGCTTGCTAACAGAAGCTCCACGTATTTCATGGAGACCATAAGCAGTAAGCACATCCAAAGGCTTGCTAACCTTGGAGGAAAAACGTGCTTAAACTTTGGGATGTAACAGTAGAAATCTCTGTGCACCTGCAACCATTAGCAAAACCACACCAACCACCGGCCATGAAATAGTGCTTAAGGTTTAATAGCCAATGTTTCTGCTGAAGTTAGCGTGATATTCTGTTAAGCAGCTCTGTGAATTGGGCCCACATGTATGTTTGTGGTGATTGTGCTCCTGATTTTGCTTTTGCTTTCTGGTTGTAAGCTCCTGACATGTCATGCATGGCATTGTTTCAGTAGGTTTTTGTTATTTTGTAAAGTGTGGTGGTTACGCATCAATATCATCTTGGTGATTCCTTGCCTTTTTATTTCTGAGGTGGGGTGGAAAATATCTTTTGCATGAAATTATCTTGCAAAAAACGTGGGTTCAGGTTCCATGCAGTTTTTTTTAGTGTGGCATTTTTGCTTGCAGGTAGACAATTGCTCTTGCCAATAAAAGGTCTAATCAGATCCTTCCATTGATTGATATCTCGCATAGCAAGTGTAGCTGGGCTATCAAACAACATCTCATTGGTCCACTTTCCTAAAGCGCTTGTAGACCAAAATCCCCCTTACCAGTAGAGTTTTCCTGAAGTCATTTTCTGTGCCTTGTCCTGACTACCCCTCTCCTATCGCGCGCGTGTGTGTTGGTTTTTGTTACCTCTTTCCAGACGCCACAACTCGCTGCCCCCTCACAACCGAGTGGATCCCCCACCAAGACCGGCAAGCAAAAGTTTCTCCAGCATGCAAAATGTGTAAGTCATCCCCCCCTCCCACATAGCCACGCCCCTTCCTAAAAACTCCCCTTCCCATCTATGCAACCAGTCGATGCAAAATAAGCATGATGTCTGACTCTTGTAGGGGCTTGTGTGGTAGCCATCTTTTAATACAGGACAGTTCTTCTGTTGAAAAGGGTATGCACAAAGGAGGTTTCCCTGTGGAACACGAGAACTCCCCCACAAGATGGCTGCCATGCAAAGCCTCTGTACTGAAAGTTTTATAAACAAAAAAAATGACTTTAACTTTGCACATTGTGAACAGTGCGTGACACAGATTTCAAATGCTTGGTTGAAATATTTTCTGGGGCTTGAGAAAACAAAGAATATTCATCCTGAAAGTTGAATTGGGAAGAAAGGTTTAAAATGGTCTGCTGAAATATGCCCCTGAGAAATAATCACAAAATTGAGTTCTGAGTTCGTCAAATCAGGTTCTTTGACTTATGACTTATTTTGCAGTTATCTGGTGACCTTTTTTGGTCTTTTATTATGCATGTAAAATAGATGTTGCATGTTTGTAGCCACTTCTTGTTGATTTTGACAATCAGTTTGACAATCAAGCCATTCCATTTGAGAAGAAACAATGCATGCTGAATTCTCTATTTCCCTCATAGTCATAGCTCTGAAATATTTGATGAAATTTCTCACTGAAAGCTGGAAAATGTCGTCTGTCCATTCATCGTCATCTTGCATAGTTCTTGGCAAATGTTTAAGATTGGTTTTCATTGTCACGTTTATTTTTAAAACCTTCACTTTACTTAACAACAGGAAAAAACAGCCAGTGTTTAGGTAAGACTGTTTGTAACATCAGCCATTTTCTGCAACATTCTTAAGCATTTTATAACATTTAAACTATGCGTTATTTTCCGTTTCCTCATTTCTTGCTACGCTCTACAATTCACTAGTCCTTGGAATGGACAGTAAGTTTGTCTTGTGGAAAAGCTTCTTTTTTTTGGATAAAGAATGGTTTAAAGATATAGGGTAGTTTGTATGTTGCAGCCAGCTTTGTTTGGTAACAAAAGTCAAGGAACTGGTTATAATGGAGAAACTATTACATCTTTGGAACCAGACTATGCTCAACAAGCATTCCTAGATTAATTTCATGCATTTCATAGTTAAAGGGGAGCTGCAATAAGTTTTTGGAATCACAGACCTCCAAAATGCACCTTTGTGCCTCAGTTGACCTTATTTGAACTTTTGTTTCATTATTTTAAAGGGTATTTTAATGCCTTTTTGGTTTTATGCTAATGAGTATTTCCATATTCATGAGCAAAACTGTGATGTCATCTGAGGAAGAAGCCTCAATGGTACATTGGTTTGTACACTAAAAAGTCCTGCACTTTTGCAGATTTTCCTAGACTCAGTTTTTCTCTTCTTTGCTGATTCTTTGTTGTTTATGTGCATAGCAACAGAAACCATCAATCCCTCTCTCAAAAATGTTTTCAGTTGGTAAATTCTGGGTTCATAATTTGAACATAAACACCTATGCACTGAACCATGTCTTCCCTAGATGATGTCACAGCAACAGCGCCCTCAGTCTTAATTGTTTGAAAACATGCACTTTTCAGTACATTTAACCAAACAAGAGTGTAAAAGAGTTTTCATACAACAAATAAGAGTACAAAGATGCAGAAAAATTGTGTCTAATAAAAAATTCATTGCAGCTGCACTTTAAGAGATGGTTGTAGCATCATAGAGTTCTGTTCACACGACACTTTGAAATCAGTGCCCTTCATTGACAGTCATTGGCACCAGACTGCTTCGTCTCTAACCAAACAATCCAAGATGGCTGAAATGTGATAGATCTCCATTTTCAAATTGGTGGGGTTTTTGTGTATTTCTCTTTCTTTTGTAGCAGTTGTTCAGTTTCTTTTCTTTGTCCAGTTTTGCAAAAAACTAGAGAAGTAGGCCAATTATGCCATAATTTTAGGAACTTAATTACCCCAAAACTGAAGTTCAGTGTTTTTAGATTCACATATAGCACCGCTCAACATCCCTGCGGCATTGTTACTCAATTTTTTCAGTTTTTATCATCCAACAAATCGATATAGAACTAGTTGATGTGAGCTGCCAGCAGTAAAGTAGTCTAGTTCCTCACTTGCTGCCTTGGGTATTATACAGAGTAGAGAGCATTGCACCCAGCTATTCCATTGCCTGTACAGCCAGTGTTTTTGCATGCTATAGTCTTTCCTGACTGCTGGCTAGTTTAGGGACCTGTCAGAAACGGCCTTTGCTTTGTACATGTAGATGCCATGTGGGTGTACATTGGGGTGAGTGGCTCTAGAATTTCAGCTGGACAGGAAATGATAGATCTAGTCTTGAAAGTAATATTCAGTTTCCATAAATGTTGAATCCAGGGTCAGTTTCTGACAAGATATGGCATTTGTGACTTTTGTATGGGAATTAGGAAGAAATAGAGAAATTCTTTCAGCATTACGAACATTTCTGAAAAGCAATATTTAATAAGCGTGATCATGCAAAACAGGGAATCAAACCTAAACGGTATCAAAACATTCCAAAAGGTTATACCCTCTATATTGATTTTTAGGGTGTTTTTCTTCATTTGAAGGTGGGTGAATAATTAACGAAGCAAGACGGAGGAACCCTACAGCCCCAAAGAGAACACAGTGGAAAAAGAATTGTGCCCATTTTTATCTTTACTAGTGGATGCATGTACCTCATGTGTACCAAATACCATAGAACAGTTCACCCCTCTGACTTGTAGAATTTTGTTAGGCCAGAAAGCTGACATCAGATATTCTCAATGTTTTACTTCTTCAGTGGTGTACACAGTGAGAAGGAAGGCTTGGTAGTCAATCTGAGTAGGTCCCCTGAGCTGGGCCACTTAGATGACCCCATGGATGACCCCATGACGGACCCCCTAACACCCCCTCCGGTCAAGTCAGCCGAGCCGGCAGCCAGAACCAATCAGCTCCTGGTCAATGGTGATGGCAGGTTACGCAGCATAAGCAACCCGGATATGCAGCAGAATGGCGTCAGCCCTAACATGCTCCAGGTATTGTCAAAATGCCATCACCCTCCTCCCACACACCCACACGCACACACACATATGCAAACATCACCGCCCCATAGAATTCCCACACTGCTGTGACCCATTTTGGGTTCCACTTGGTGGGATTACCCCTGATTTCACCGCATGGCAGGTGGTGGCGCTGCTGATTTACACCTCTGGAGGAAACTACTGACAAACTCAAGTACATGCAGCACTAAAAGCTTTAACACTTCCCTGGGTTGAGCAAAATGGTGTACTTTTACAAGTCTGAGGTTCAAATCCCGTGGCAGGCAATTTTCTCTTGAGGTCTCGCGGAAAGTTTCCCCAGCTGTTTGATTTGGCATGGTCTGAAATGGATCATCCATTTCATTCACTAAATTTGACTCATTCGCGCTTGATGCTTCTGGTTAGCTGGTTTGGCTTTTAGCAGTACCTTTATAAATGACTTCAAATCTTCTTAAAAGAATCTTGAATTAATCTGTTATTTCTCTTTAGGGTGCTTAGTAACAGTGGGTGAAAAGCAGTCTTGTATCAGTCAATTGGTTACTCACTTCCAAGAACCAGCAGGAAGTGTTATGTCCGCAACCGTTTTCAGTTGTTAGGCTCTTCATAAAGAGGAAGATTTGGGTTGGATTTTTCTCCATTATTTCAAATTGAAGGTGGAAGAGATGTGAATTTTTGATCAGAATTTCTGATTATTGCAAATGGTCTTGTCAGAAATTTCATAGTTAAATCCTTTTCAAGAAATCACATGAACATGATGCGAGATCACCTAGCACACGTCGTGGTCCAGAAACATTGTGTTGTTTTTCTCTTACTGACATCAGAAACTCAAATCTGCTACGAGTGGGCTTGTTCTTTCCGCATTCATACTTGCCCAGACTGTATTTCATACAGAATCCCTTTTTGTTGCATTGCTGTAATTTTTCGTTCACTGCATGATTGCCGCCTCCCCTTATCTTCCTGCCTCCACTCCCCTCCCCCTTCGTTACCCATCAGCCATTGCAAGAAGACGAAGCCACCACCACCCTCACTGCCGCCAAGAACAAGACGGACGAACAGAAAATCAATAACATAGTGGCCGCAGCAGCCTTGGAGAGCAGCCAAGCTGGCAGCAAGCCGCAAACAGAGGGCGCTGCCGTGTTCTCCCTGGTGGGTCAGCAGTCCCCCGGGGGAGCCACATTCTCTGTTGTCGGCTCAACTGCCAGTGAGGGCGCTCTTCAGGCTGCCAAGAGTACACCCCCACCAACCATGTCCAAGAATGTAGAAATAAGCATGGCCACTACCACACAAACTGCTTCAACACCACCCTCCCTTGCAAATAGTGGGGTACGTTATTTTTTTTTTTTTTTATTTCTTTCTGTTTCATGTTCATGCTGAAAAACCATTATTGTTTTAATCGTTGTTTTTGTTCCAAGCTAAAGTTTTATTTCTATTACCATTTATGCCTATGCTTTGCAAGGAAAGAGGAAAGCCTGCATGCACTAACACAGTAACATACGCAAATCTGTATAAGACTTGTCCCAACTTTTTGTATATTTCAAATCGAGTGAGATCTTGTCGTTTCCACTTAGAGAGAAGTGTTTTATTGATAGCCAAAGTGTACCACTCTGTTTCGAGGTTTAGGCAAAGTACCCCCAAAAGTCTCTGAAAGTCTAAATTAAATATTCAATTCATTGGTTTTATTGCCAGTAGAGAATGTGTGAACATGGTTTTTATTAAAAGGTCGGTCCAACTGATTACCCTCTAACAACTCACTGGTATTTTGTTTATGTTGAGAAGTTTGGCCAGGTTTATTTAGTTAATATTTTTATTATTTTTTTTCTTTGCCATTTTGCCCGTCTCTCAAACAGAGAGTTTCATCGGTTGCCAGCAGCACCTCTGCAACCAGTAAACTAGAAGTAGGTAGTTGGTTCCCTGCTTTGTAGTTTGAAAATGGAAGTGTCTGCTGTTTTCCCAAATGCAATCCTTCACAAGATGTTTGTCAGTGATTTGTGTCGAGGAAGTCAAATCCAAATTCCCATTTATTGGTTTTTTTATACCTCAAGAATTCAGATTAGAAGTTTCATTTTATTGAGTACCTCATTTGCAGAAGAATCTAATATGCATGGTCATCTACCGGTCGAAGGATTACAAGTCCAATTTGGGATACTCATGGACACTTCCATATTGTACTAATTTTCTATTAACTTGCTAGTTCAGTAGACAGCCATGTTTTACACTAACACAACTGTTCGTACGTTCTATCTGTAAAAAATGTTCAAAGTTAACTATTCTTTTATAGACAGTCCTAACATACATGTACTCTGGTCAGATTTTAAATTCCTCAAACCATCCTCAAACGACCTGCCTCACTTCCCAGCCAATCTACTTTTGTCCATTTCTTCAAGACAAGAAGCTGATTGGTTAATGTTGAAAGATTGATCTTGCTATTTGTCGGTAGATATACCTCATTTCTTATCAAGCAATTTTCCTGCTTATTCACAACTTACCGATACTGTTGGAATGTAGCAGATGAATAAGTTTTGTGCAGACAAGGATTTCCAGGTTTTTTTCAATCAAGTTGAGAGTGTATTACCGTGGATTTTTGTGCCTTCTCACTTTCCTTGTTTTACAGGCGTTAGAATCATCTCCAAAGCAGAGCACCTCAGCCAGCAACCTACGGAAGATTTCCAGTCTTCGTCAGAAGCAGCAGCCGGTGGTCAATGGTGTGACTAGCAACACCACTACGGCAGCGCCTGCAGCCAGCTTGGGCTTGGGAAGTCAGGCCACTGCAGGCTTGACAGCTGACCCATTCCAAGATCTCAACATGTCCGCCTCAGGAGGCTCTGGCAAGAGATGCACCCTAACCACAGAGCTGTGATTCCATTACCAGTTCCAGACAAAGTACCCTTTTTTCCTCGCAAAATACCTTTACCATCTCTGCTTCTTTTCCTTGTCTTGAGTACATAAATTGCTGAAACCATGAGGCTTATCTGTCAGGCTCTAATAGCCCCCCCCCCAACTTTCATGTCTTACCTTCAATTCTGATGTTGTACCCAAATCTCCCCAAAACAGTAGCACATTCTGCGCTTTTTTCACGGCTAGCTGACTGAATTAACGTGTTTATTGTCAATCCTTTGTGGGGTCAAGGACTAGTTTGATAATTCAGCAAAGTAGAAGGAAAACTAACAGCAAAGACAGCCAGTTTTTACAGAGTTGGTAGAGTAGATTCGTGTAACTAATTCCCTGAAATGGGTGTGAAATTTCAGCTTTAAAATAATAAATGATACTTTAATAGCAAAGTTTAAAAAAAAAATTGGCTTTAACATTAGCGTGTTTAGCAATTAACTTACTGGTGAATTTTGCTTAACCTTAACAGTCCTCAAGCTTTTGATTTTACTCTAATTTCATACACTCTGCGTTGGTCGGTAGTAATTTTTTTGCCTCTAGTATTTGACATGTCAACTACTGACCAGTTTTCCTTGACTGAATATCACTTGATTTTAGCCCCCTGGTTGGGTTTTTTGGTTCTGCACACAGGACTCCTGCATTGCTTCAATTTGTTGCCAGAAATTCGATAATTTGAATGAACTATTTGGAATTATCATGCTCACAAGTAAGCTTTCCTCTAATTGATTCAATGACATTTTGTACATACTTTAATTTCCCTGTATTCACTGTTTAAATAAAGGTGTAAATCATTAATTGATATAAAAATTAGTCTAAATAATGTACCTTCTTATTCTTAATACATCCTCTTTATTGAAGAGATTGGAGTTACACACAGTACGTTGGTAATCAAGAATATGGGGCAGGGCCGACATCCTGGAGTTTCACAAAATTGCGGGGTAGCAACCACATCACGCCGATGAAAACAACTGCAACGAGTGAGCGTGTACGTACAGATCAAAGGAAAGATTCCCGACCCTCAGATTGGCTGGTGTGTGCGTAGGCCGCTATGGTTGCTGTTTTCATCAGCACGGTACCTGCCATTTTGTGAGAATCCCGGATGTCCACGCTACCCCATACAAAACATAAAACTGTTATTTTTACTATTGCAGTACATGTCATGTCATGAACTTCTGGTGTTACCCAAATTCCTGTTTGTTCTCGGTTTGGGTATTTAATAATAGATTTCCCTTTTTAAGTTTGTAGCAGTATTCTTCTAGGAGTGTTTAGTGTGTTTTGTTCAGTTGTTTTTCTTTCTTATTTCTTTCCCAGGATTTTATTATTTTAGTTGATTTTTCCTCTGTCTTCGTACTATTAATTACCATCTCTGTAATCAACACCACTTTTGTATAATGTAAATGTGTAAATAAGATTTCAATGTCGGCTTTTGGCCATATGGCTTGATTATTGCCCAGGAAATTCTTATATTTCGAAGGTTTAGGGTTAGTTTTTTTTTTAATTTTGGAAGACAAACAGATTTGTTCTCTACTGATTTAATCCCTGCTGATTCAAATTTGAATCAATTTCACAAAATGTTTCAAGTTTTTAATCATTTTTAACATTTCACAAATCTTTCCTTGCTTGGAACTTGCTAGGAATTACTCTCCTTGATATCTACTATTCACTTGGGACTTATCAACTCCTTCAAAATCCTGATGTTGAATTTTTTTTCCTGTCAGTAAAGTATTCATTGCTAAACTTACCAAAATAATTTGCAGAAGTTCTTGATATTGGAATGTCCTTACCCTCCCCGTAGGGAAAATGGTAAAAATATTAATCTCAGAATGTAGGCATTAATTCATTTTGTTTATTGTTTATGTACAAATATTTATCGGGGATGATGTATATAGATGTATGTTTACAAAAATGAACAAATTATTTCATCAGAACACCATTAATCAGAATAACCTGTAACTTATTCCCAGTTAAATACATGTAGTTCACCCAATTTTGTAAC
This sequence comes from Acanthaster planci, assembly GCF_001949145.1. Next base: position 891,048 of record NW_019091364.1, read on the forward strand.
CCTTGTCAATGATGTCATCAATATTTTTGGTTGGTAGTTTGTCAGTGCCATCAAGAAAAACCCAGGGTAGAGCATTTAGTTTAAAACACCTTATGATTTTCAAAGTGTATCTTTGTCAGTGCCATCAAGAAAAACCCAGGGTAGAGCATTTAGTTTAAAACACCTTATGATTTTCAAAGTGTATCTTTAATCTGTAGATGGTAAATTTAAATTGGCGGAAACAGCTCAGAGCATCCAATTTGCCATTTGCCCAGCATTCGAAAAATGTGTTTGCACACTCTAAGTGTCTTCTCATGTCAGGGGAGCAGGCTTCACCAGGTTTGCAAAGAAATTTACTATTTGTAATCATTTGTATATCTCTTTTTTGTCCTAACACTGTGAATCAGAGATAGCTGTAGGTTTGTAAATTACTCCGGGCCAGGTTGGATAAGTATAAATCGGAAATTTTCTACATTAATCCTACATCCACAGCACCTTTCTGAAGTGGGATGTTTTCTATGTATATTTTTATAACTGTTTGTTATTGGTGGTTATTCTGGGCAGTGATTGGCTTGATGTGAATCCCGACTCCTCTCTTTTCTCATTATCCCAAGTCCTCTTTTCATCCTCTCCCGCTAACGCAACCCATGGACGTCATGATCTGGGTAAACAAGTCAACATTCAAGAAGTAGTCTCTCGATAAGTAACCTTGCATGGTCAGTCATGACCTGTACCAAAGGTAAAGCACGCATAGTGCACAAGCTAGTTCATGACATCAGCCATCAGAAAATAGAAAAGATCATTGAATTGCCATACAGAACCAAAGTATGCTGAATGTGTTGCCTTTGTGACAACTTGCCCCCTCGGTGTTGTTCATGGTTACATCTCATCGTAGTAAACAGAGTCTGAAACAGACCAAATAAAGCAACAGAAAGCACCTAATTTTTTTCTTTCTGTTTATTTTTGTTTTGTGCAAGTTCCATTAAAATAAGTTTTCATTACAGAATTCTGTATGACTTGATATTGGAAAAAAAAGAAGAAAATATTTGGACTGTTAATTTGTCCAAAAAACATTTTCTTTAGTTGGTCCAAAAACATTTTCCTCAGCCAGTGGAAAGGTTTGTCCTTAAGTTTTAGCATTCTTGAGCATTTTGAAGCTTTGTAGTCAATTATAAATTAATATCCACCAGAAATTTCTTTGACAATGAGGGTTAGCCATGCAGGGTTAATTAAACGTTAGTCCAAAAAAACGGACTTATAACAGCTTTGAACTTGGCTTCATTATTTTGACATTTTTGATACTTGTAATACAATTTTGACAATTAAATTAAATCTGTTCAAAACTGACTTTTTCTCAGACAGCTCAGAAATGCATTTTGATATGAATTTGATACTTTTTGACACTTCTCCATACTTTTTATACAATTTGAACATTTAAAATTTTTCACCAAATATTGAAAAAATAANCAGTTTTGACGATTTAAAATTTTTTACCAAAAGTTAAGAAATGGTTTTCTAAAACAGCTCAGATGTGCATTTCGATATGAATTTCATACTTTTGGACACTTCTCATTACTTTTTATGCAGTTTTGACCATTTAAAATTTTGTACCAAAAGTTGAAAAAACATCCCTAAAAAGGACAAACACCACTGGATGCAAAGATAAAAGATTTTAAAAACTACCAACAATGAACACTGCACGTATTTAGTATTATAATGAATTTGAGTCCATATTACTCAACACATACAAGACAAACAGACAACTTACATTTTCAAGTTGGTGGCTCCTTTTAATAGAGCAGACAATGGAATTATTGACAAGAAAATTGACACCTTTGTCAGCCTATGATCCTACTCATTTAAAATTAGTAAACCTACGAGTTGACTAAAATCCTAGACCTACTTTTGTACGAAATTATCTCTTAAAATCTATTCATTTCTTGTTTCTCAAACCTACATCCAACATCTTCACCACCAATTTGTCTTCACTGGTATTGCTCCATTCATGTTTTAAAAAATTCCATCCCCAATTTCCTCGATTCTACAACAACTTACTTCTTTACAAGCTGTACAACAAGTGACATGTACAAAACATTTAAACATTTGATCAGTTTTTCCTATGAGCAATCACAGGGCGTACACATCGACTATTCTCAGCTTCTGCCAATTATAAGGACACGGGAATTTTTTTCCTGTTGCGAATTTCCCCAACATTTATACCTAAGAAATGCAGGTGAATGTGGCAATCTAACACAGAGCAAGACAGCACATCACAGTTCTCTTTTTAATTGGAAAGTATAAAGGCAGATTTTGTTAGGTCACAGACTGCATGATAACCTCTTTGGCCTTGTAAAACTGTACAGGCATTCTTAATTTGTCCAGCATTTCTAATTTAAAAATCGAAATTTCAACCCAGTTGTGACAACCGATTTCTGCCCACAGATGTGACAGTTGCTCCCCCCATCCTTTCATTCTTGGAGTACATTTCTTGCCTTCCATATGAAGTCATCCGTCTAGTGGAATCATTTCTGTCATCAAAGTGTTAGACCACATTTCAATTCTGAGCTACTGAGTAAGTTCAATAACAAAAATAAACAGAACACATTTTTTTCATTTCTTATCTAAAAAAAACAAATTCACCTACAGACCTTACTGTACATTATCTACAAGTGATCTGGAAAATACAAAAACATCTTCACCACACTTTGCATCACATGATCACAGTCATTCATCCAATCACAATGGAACATTACACGTGTTGCATATTCATAAACTAATGCAGGATGTACAATGGTGGTTTTCATGGTGCATGAATAAACATCATTCATTCAAATTGACTTTGTGAACATCAGATAAGATCCAACTTTCAACATTTTGGAAGCTTCGAAATGTGAGGACTCCAATAGTCATCTGACAATTCTGTTGAAAAGGCATTCATCAAAATAAAAGTTAGGTTCTTGTCCCAAACTAATGCCAACTTTACCCAAACAAAACTTGCTTAGTGCACAGTTTAGTTCACAGCCAACTGTGCTACTGACATGTTTCAACAAAGCTGCCAGATCAGTTGGATTGCACACACTTCTGGAAAAGGAAAATAAAAATCACAAAATGAAAGTCGCTGAGAGTCACACAATATGCACGGCACTGAAACTTTGCACAAAAGAAGAAACTTGCCAAACAGACCTCGATCAGCCATCATCCAAATGATAACTACAGACCCATCTCCACAACTTTTGAATATATATAGGGGGCTGATGCACTGCACCTAGTCTGTTAAATGGCATATATCACCAAGGGTCCAAAGATGAAGACTGTCTTGGAATTATATCCCCAAAGACTTGCTTGCTCCATGTAGGAAACAGCGGTTTGATAGTTATCAAATTTATGATACATAGAAAAAAGGAGGAAAACTGTCTCTGTAGCAAATTCACAGGTCTTTGCAGTTTGGTTAAATTACTCCATGATAATGTGAACATTCAAAGTCCTAAAATGGTTCCTGTATATCTTGAAATGCAGAGGTATTAAAAGTCGATTGAAAAGAGATTTAAACCAATCCAATGGTGGCAGGGGCATTTAACCTTTCCAAAGTGTTTCAATAAGGTTTACAGATGTCTAATTTCTCATAAAGGCCATACACATTTCAATGCCAATTCCTTGACAATCAGTGGCAAGTAAATCTTAATCCAAACAATGCGTGCTTCACAAAGTGACGCAAGTCTTGCCAGCCAAAAATGGGCCAAGGGGGAGAGGGGGACTTTGCAAGTCAGCAAGGAGACGCATTTTTGTGTCTGCTCACTCTTCATTTCAACTCTCATTTGAAAGTGACCAGTCCATGCCTTCCAGTTTCTCTTCACAGATTCAACAAAATTCAAACTACAAATTCATATTTATTCAACCACCAAAGTTTCCCCACAAAAGTCTGAATTTTCTCCTTTTTTAACAGAAGCATTATGACAAATAAGTTCTCAAATTCACTGAACACTTCAACGTCTGTATTGCACTTTCTGATTTTTCATCAACTTTTTCAGTGAACGAGAGAGACTTTCATAACAAGATTTGCTTTAAAATAAGATTTTGATAGGCATTTTTGGAATTAAGGTACAAAGAAGACACTAAAAATGGCGAGTTTCAATGCTATGGAAGATGTTGGGCTTTCCACTATCAAAGAAACTTCCAGAAACGTGTTGCACTGACTATAAAAACCTACTTCACGACATCTCAGATCACATTGAGGATTCTCTCCCAATCACTAAAATAAGATGTTATTAACTTACAACTGTAAGGTCAAAACAAGCTGGAGTGCTCATTGGATTTCCTTCTTACCAATTTATCCCTTCTTAGCTTTTTGGTTCCTTTTTAGAAATCTGCCTGGGTAAGACTTTGGAAGGATACATGATTTCAGTCAATGCAACATGTTTTCCTCTTCCCAAAATTAAAACCTAACTCACACTTGTACAATCTCAAGGGAAAAAACATCTACAAGAAAAAATCACCCTTAATATAAATCTAAAAGAAAATCATGAAAATTAAAAAACATAAATTTGAATACTAAGCCGATTCCACCGTAAAAATCAAATCTCTGGATTAAAAGAAAATGTAATCCTAAAATGTTTTTTTTTACTTAAAAGAAAACATTAAGATCATCTAAGACTTAGGAACCTACTTAATTGGACACCGAACGGCACTATGTACATTCAGCAAGAATGCTTTCTTCAAAAATCAGCCCGTGTGTCCTCAACTATGAACAAAAAAAGCAAGAAAATTCCAAATATCTAATATTTCTAAAATTTAGTTTGGGGCAAAACCGCAGCACAGTGCTAAATACTTACAAGGAAAACTCCTCTCGGCATTCAAGATTTTCACAGCAATCCTTTCCTTGATCTATTTCAATTTCACAGCGAGAGTTAAAGCAATCATTAAACCCAAGGTTTGCATTTTCTACAAAGTGTATCTTTATTTCCTGACACTCAATTTTGGTGCACAAATTTGAGGTAATACAGAGAATCATAGCTTTTCAAGAAATTCTTCCAAAATACTTTAAAATATATTATATATTGCCTGACACAGAGGTAAAGAAGACAGAAATTGCCAGCATGGTTTGGAGTAAGATACACAAGTTTTAGGGGTAACTTGAAGAAGCTATAATCTGATCCAGAAAAGCTTGCAGAAAGTTTTGTCTACATTTTTAACAATTATTTTCCTGAGGAGTTTAGCATCTGTGGCCCGGTCCCCATACTAACAAAAAATAATGTCATTAATAGTTACAGTTTTCTTTAGCCCCTCCGTGTTTGTTTAAAACAAAAAACAATGGCAAATATATTTCTTCTTTTCAAGTTAAACAGCCTTTTTTCATATAATGCTTACTCCTGATTCAGCTGCTATCTTGACAAAATAAACAGATGAATTGGCAAACTAGTTGCTTTTGTTTTTTTCTTCGTCACAAATACATTTCAACAAACGACAATTTTGCAACACACCACCACACAAATGGTACAAACATATCCCTTAAGAACACAGACTAGAAAATACAACTGTTGTGTTTAGAGGACCAGCAATTGGACAATCACGCAACCTTTCAACCTTGACCTATTAACTTCTGGGCCCTGAATGACAACTGTGCACTACTTTACATCTAACAACTATTTCACTGGAATAAGGAAATCAGAGCACCATTTTATTCACTTTTTGTTCTTTTCTCTTTTTTCCATTTTTTTTTTTTATTTCTCTGTTCCCCAGGAATGCTTGTCTACTTTCAATGCATAGATTTTTTTGTGTATCAGTGACTTCACCTTCCTCATCATCGCATAATTTACTCTTTATTTCTAAACTACTGCTACAGCAGAACCAAGAAAGAGACAGCTACTATGTTAACTCATTTTTTGTACAAAACATTACAATACTAAGACTTTGAGGTATTTTCATAAAAAAAAATAGACCAAACTTACAGGTCACACAAAAAACTTTTTCCCTGTTTTACATTCAAGACACCACTCTGATTTTTTGTACCTAAAACAAAAACTCTAATTTCCTAATGTTAATCCTTCACAGGCAAAAATTCAGAAACCTACTGAGGCAAAGTGTCGCCATGGCGATGTAATTTAGAATGAACTCAAAAAATCAAGACTTTCGATCAAATTTTCAAATATTAAAAAGAAAACCTGGAAACGCTCTCTAGTGACCTTCCTTTTCTTAACTTCTTTCCAGGACCGGGAGAACAGGTCTCACCTGCACAAGGAACAATGCTTTTTACAAGTAACTAACTCTTCCTTCAAACACCATCTTCACTCCTTGCAATTACTAATTAGCTAAAATCAATTCCAAACCCGCCCATTCACAGAAAAATCAACATACACTCTACTTCAGTTTCATCAACTGATTAAAAAAATCTTTCTCAAATACTCATGGATAAAAGAGTCTCTCAAGACAAAAACCAAATAAGAAATTTTCCCTAAAACGCACGAGCCGAATCATAAGAGCCATGATGTTTAAAGACACATAAATCTTATTTTTAAAAAATAGCTCCTTTTTTGAAAAATAGCAAAATAGACTCTACATATATTATTATTATTTTATTATTTTATTTTTAAAATCCTTATAATTCACTTCTGCATTGAATCACCACAGGGGCGTGTGTCTGTCTTTTCATTCGGTTTTTGTTTTTTTCCCCACCATCCTCGGCCACACCAACATAACGGACTGGCTTTTTAGTTGTACAGAGCATCGATACTTCATTGTTTTCTACAAAGATAAGGTTGACGTAAAATTCTACGTGTCGTGAAAAACCCCAAAAGGAAAAAAAAAGAAAAGGAAAACACTCACTTGGACAAAACACTACTCGTTCACACTCATTGTCACAATCACTTCAAAATGTGTCCTTTTCCATTCTGCCAACATTCAACAACAGAATCCTCTAAGTTTAGTTTCGGTCATCAAACTTCTTGTTTTCCCCAAGAAGTCCAACAAGACACAACCATGGACAACACACTGCTAAGCATCGGATGTTTCTCCTTGAATACAAAACCATTTTTTTCTTCAAAATCTTGAAACCTGCAGCTTCAAACAATGCAACACAAAAGGCAACTGTGTGGACAACCGTCAACCCTTGCCCAAAATGCTCCCTCTACATTCACGTGCATGAGTTGTATTCGTTAACTGCACTCATCCACATATGTGAGCGCATATTGGCCAATGTTAAACAGAGAACAAGCTGGAACTCTTGGTAAGAAGCACCCTTTCCATTCCCACTTACTTCCAATCCAATCAACCTGTTTCCTTGCCCCTCTCATTTCCCAACCATCTATTTCCAAACTGAAACCAAAAGGCGCAATTACATTTTCAAAAAGAAAAATTCCCAGCATTCCATACTTAGCAGTGATGTTTCCTGGCTGTCTGTTGATAACATTTTCCCTTATCGATTCCAAAATGTCAAGCTGCTTTTTTTTCTCTCAGTCCACTGTTACCATTAAATAGTGGACACGGTGGGTTTGTTTTAAAGCAATGTATTAAAGCAACTGCAGCGCCATAACCTGTTTTGTAAGATCCTGACAAAAATCCCTGACCTCAACCGGAGGAGGTCTGCTCGTTGAACCTTCACTTTTTTCAACGTCTTCCACAAAACTGCGTCAGATAAATGCTCCTTTCTCGGCTTGTCGTCCCAGTAGCAGTTGGAAAACTCCAAAAAGGACAATAACTGTCCCCAACAACTTGCAACTCTCTGACGTCAGTTGTCTTACCCACAATCCTTGTTGACTAGTTGCCATGGAAATCTTGTCAGGGTGTGAGGCATGCAATACCTGCGGAAGTCTAACAGACTTATAATACTGAGATTCGGTTTGAAGAGGACTTGGAGCGAGTTCCTAGTGAGTTTGAAGGGACCTGTGATCCAAAATAAAACAAAAACAAATAAAAAAAGATTTTCTTTTCCGAAAGTTGCCGAACATTAGCAAATACGCTGCAAGCACAAAATTCAAATTTACAGCAAAGCTTGGCAATCAAGGCATTCCCTTCTGTCCTACTGATTTTCTGATGCTCATCTGAAAAAAATTCTGTCTATGATTAGCACTCCCAAATCTACCAAAGTCTGACATCTAGTGAAGTAAATCTTGATGAGCCCAGGGAGAGTACAGTCAATCCACTGTCATTTAGCACAGGGCTCAGAGATCAAATTCTCTTCTGCAAAACAATATGTTGCCATTTACTGCACTCTGTCAGAAACTGGTAGATTCAGCAAGATCCACAGAAGACAATTCCACCTCGGCTAAGAAGCAAACCAATTCCAGAGCCACCAATTCATCCAAAGAGCAAAAGAAGGTTTGATGAGAGTCAGCTAATAAACTCAGGTATCAACCAACGTTCTTAAAGCAGTTTTACCGACAGATTTCAGGACAGTTCCCAGCAAGCATGCCAGGGGGGTTAGGGTTTACTATACTCACGGCATAATGAAAACACTGGTGTCCCCTGGCTCTCCCCCTCCCTATTTGGCATGGGCTGTGACCACAGGTGCGGCTGCATAATACTGCTGGGGTTGCCCCTGGCCGTGTACGTCCTCAACTTGTTCCTGGGGCGAAGATTGGTTGGAGGTGTGAGGGGATGCATCGGGTGCCTGAACTGTGACACCAGACACATCCTGTGTGTTGAAGGGTGGGGGAGGGGATGGGGGTGGGGGTGGGGTCAAGGAAGGGGTAAGGAAGTGGTGAGGGAGGGGTGGTACAAGGGGTGGGTGATACGTAGCATGGGTTGCGAGCAGGTGTGGGTATTTGTCACAAATGTTCATGTAAGGGTGTGATAGGTGTTTGAGTAGGTGTTTGACATGAAGTTCATTGTGGGGTTTGACGTAATGTTCAAGTCAGGGTGTGACACAGAGTTTGTGGGGTAGGGATCACATTGTGTCATGATTTGGAAGGCACATATACAATGCAGAAATTTGCACATTCATGGAGCAAAACATGGTTACAGGTGATTTTTAGGGTAATGGAAGGCAACATTATTTCAGGGATGTAAATAGTTTGAAAAGAATGTGATACATTGGTGGAAGATGAAATGGAAGAATAAAACGGTCCAGGAAGTGGTTTGAGAATATGTGATCAGTCATTAAGGTGTACAGAATGTGTGTGCAGGTTTGTGAAAAGATTGAAGATTGCAATGTATATGTACAAACACACAGAGGGTGGGGGAAGGGGCGAAAGACGGGGTGCAACAGCCAGGAGTGTGGTGGTGATAAATGAAGCAACAGATACCAACGCCAGGCAGGTAAGGATGGTGAGAAAGGTGACACACCACAGAGCAGACATAGAGGGGGAGAGAGAGGGGGAAGAGAGAGCAAGGGATGATAAGCATGCGAGCTATTCTACGTACTTCAGTCTACACATAAAGCTAATCACATCCATGCATAACGACGTTGAATTAATTACCGCAGCATATGTTTTTCAACAACTTCCAACTTCTAACTGGCCAATTTCCAAATGAGTTTCTGGACTATGATTTTGCCATTGACATATTTGCTGACATCATTCAATAATTTCAATTCCAGAAATATATTGTTGTAAATAATTCAATTTTCTAAGTTTGTCTCTCCCCAATCTGACATAAAGAGCTTCTGGCCACAAAGCCACCACCAGCATGCCAACGAAAGACAGTGTTGCAGCCAAGTCCAACATACCGGTAAGTCCCATGACAAGTCTAGTCACGAGTCTTTTCACAGGACAAATGACTTGTGGTGAACTCAACTACAACACTGAAGAAACATTATAGAGACAAAATAACAAGCCAAATTCCTTCCGATAATCGGCAGCGCATATAAACCTGCCGAACTGCAGATAATTGAGTAAGTCAGGGCAGTGTGTGTTTTGTTCTCTTTTACGAACGTACGCTGGATATAGGTAAAGCAAGCATTCAGGGGTTTTATCCTCATTGTCTGTGGCAGAAAACTCGGTATCTTATCAGAAACCTCACAGGTTGCTCAATCAAGTCACGGTGGCTGCAGATTGTGCAGTCTTGGGCAGAACACTATCAATGATAGTTTCTTACCAACAGAAAGTACATGGCAATGTGTGAGACAAGAGAAACCAAATTGTCCAAAGAACTTGGCTTGTGACTTCTGGGCAAACAAGAACATTACGTTGAGAATCAGAATCAACTGGGCCAATCTCATCAAGCGACATCCTAATTTTTTAGTCAGGCAGCACTGCATCTTCTGGGAGCTCAATGATTTTGGCCACATGGAGAACCCGACCCAGTTTGTAGTTGGGCATAATTCATGGTCGGGTAAGGGTAGATAAAAATATTCTTTTAATTACCTCGACTGCAACAGGCTGTAGCATTGTGGTCCCGTGTTGATATGCCTGCTGGCCTACGTAAGAACCAGCATGCATGTACTGCTGGGGGAAAAAAAATTGCCAAGTTAGAATTTTCCTCGAGATCTGTAGAAACAATTCTTTTTATTAAAATCAATAAATTAAGATTTATATTTGAGTAACTTAGATAGTAGTAACTTCAACCGGTCTTTGAATGTTGCCTGCAAAGTTTTGTCGGGAATTGTCAAAAAACTGGACACAATAAACTAGTGGCCAGTGAAGACAGGTTGTCAACATTAAGGCTGAAAAGAATTAGAAGCCATCAAGGCTGGGTCATCCTGTTCACAGGCAGGTGGAAACAGTCCTCTCCTCCAACCAACAGTGTGTCTTGAATTGCCCAAATGCGTACGGGCTCATGCGCTGAGTAAAATGGCCCTGCAGGAATGGCGTCTCCTTGGAACTGTCTATTGCTAGGTTCTTACCGGTTGTAGTTGAAGATGACTCATCTGTTGAGCTATTTGAGGCATCATGCCGGTGTTCGGTACAGTGAGAGGTTGCTCCATGGTTGGTGATTGCGTGATTATTGATGTACCCTGGATACAATCAACAATAAGGATTGAAATCATTTTAAGAAATCCTGCAATGCAAACCAAAGATTCAAATCGTCCTATCTGGACTGCAAAGTAAGAACCAATACACGGTTGTTGGCATAACCTAGAGACAGACAGAAAACTGGGGTTAAGGGAACAGCCCCATCTCCCTGCACATAATCGCACATGTTTACCATATGTGAGCTAACAGGTGTGAGATGTTGCTGAGGGACAATATAAGGTGTAGCAGCCTGGGTCATCCAGCCAGGGTTACTAGGCTGTACTGAGTAGCCAATCTGCTGGGAACCAACAAAGGGTGCGGGCACCATCTGCGTGACCACAGCGTTGCTCAGATTGTGGCTGTTGGAGAAATAATGAAGACAAGATTAGAACAGAATGAAATTGTCAAATCTCACTACACCCTAACAGGAATAAATGTTTATTTATTTACTGTTATTCAATAAGCCTGCTCACTGATCTCCCACGGAACCCAGCTTACATAATTTAAGACATTAAAATACCCAAAATACAATACAAAAGAATACAAAAGGATAAAAATTAGCAAAAAAGATAAGAACTCATTTTACAAATATAATCAAACCAAAAAAATTGCACAACAGAGAGATATTGACAATTCTGTCTTTTACAGACTCTCAAACTGCTGTGACTCTGACACCAATGCCCAAAGCAACTCAACGCTCAGAATGTGAGCTTTGAAGACCAAACATTTGAACCACATCGCTCCCAATACCTACACCACTCATAAATGTCACAGGCCTCACAGCACCCACAGCTGTATCAATACTTCAGCATTTTTGGTTCCTCCACTTGCTATCAAATTCCTAGTCTTCCACGTTCCCTCGTCCAAATTCCAACGATTCACATTTCCTGCACTTGCAACTGTACTCAGTGCATTCTCTGCCTGTACTCAACCTCTACTCAAAGTCAACTCAAGTGCACCCAATAGTTGTGGTTATCTTGTATTCACCAGTACCTTCACACAGGTATATCTGTCCATTCATATACATGTAGCTATTAAATTACACGGAATCAAAAACTGAGGGACTGTGGCTCTTGCTCATAAACCCTGGCCAATCTTCCTTATTTGCCGATTGCTCAGAAGCAAGTGCTCTGCAATACCACTGGCCTAATGAGGGAAAGAGGATAGCAGGTGAATAATAACACCCACATGTTTGAAGCAACACACCCCTAAAGTCCATCCCCCCACTACAATCTCCCCACATACACAAGTTCAGTGACCTCGGGCAAAAAGGTTGCAGATGTTCTTCTCAATGCAAGCACTGAGAGAAGACCGCCCTTCAGGCCAAGAGGGCTTAGACTGTCTGCTTAGACACCCACACATAAGCAGACCAAAAGCTTGAGCTTGGCACTGATAAAGGAAAAGCATCTTCTTGGTGACAAACAACTTCAAAACAAGTTGTCTGCTGTCCACGATTTGGCCAGTTCAAGTCTGGTCATTTGTTGCCTCTTTCTGTAATTCTTTTCCCAATAGAATTGTGGCAAAGGACCAAACAAAGGAGAATTAAGACACATTTTTATAATTTATCAGTACCCAGTGGCAGTAGCTAGCTTTGACTTTTTTCTTTAATGTCAAATTAGATTTGTTAAAAAAAATTTTTCTAAACAGTAATCCCAAACCTTAGAGCACTGTTCAAAACTAAAGCTCCCATGTTTAATGCACCTGCTCTCCTCTCGGGTAAATCGTCTGTACGTACCCATTGCGTTGATAGACGGCACTGTCGTAGGAAAGCTGGCCCTGGTCAGGTCGTTGGGCTGTCCAGATTGTAGGTGTCGTTGTTTGCTGCTGCTTGTTGAATTGATTACGTTTCTTCACACCACCATCAGCAAACTTGCATAGTAACGGATCATGCTGGCCTGCGTTGGGTCGGTAGAAGTTGGTAGAGCAAAAAGGAGCGGTTATAAACTCAGAGGAAAACAGTTACTGTGGGCATAATTACAAAACAAAATCCTCCCAACTGGTCTATCCTTAGCCACACCCCTTAGGCAACCCAACGAAATTTTGAACATTTTGTTGGGAATTCTAAGCGTTCCACATCCATTTGTAGATCATGAAATTGGGCAAAATTTCACAAGCTGCACTGACTCTGCCATGATAGGTCAAGTAAAATAGCAACACTGCAGAAATACATGTGCACCACTCAAAAGGAAAATAGTTTAATTTTCCATCAAGTGAAATTTCAATTTCGACTAGAATGCTGTCAATCTGAAAACTGTTATAAACAAGTAAAGAGTGGTGGAAGTCTGACTCACCAGGAACAATGTAACCATTAAACCTCTTGATCACTTCTTCACACTTCTCCTTGGATTCCATTCTGAAAGCGAGGACACACAGAGAGCAGAAAAGAAAATCCATCTCAGTCAATCGTTAAGACTGCTAGACATTACACCTGAACTTGTACAACACCTTAAAATCTAAGCCTCAGAAAAGGATAGGTCAGTGCGCTCCCAGCATGGAAACTATGGGAAGGCCATCAGGATTGTATTTAGAAGCAAACCTAATAATTCAAGACTTGGAAAGATGGGGGCAATTTGTTAATGAAGAGGGACAAACGATAGGCATGTAAGTGTGCATCTTGGACCTTGAGCTAGAAAGGAGAATCCCTATCCTAAAGAAACAAAATTTCTATGCAAGTTAAGTATGTATACATAGCATGAAGAGTGATGCATCACACCAACTTCTAAATCACCCCTTCACTGGAGACTAAGTTATGGCGCAGCGCCCCCAATGACCTGTGCATAACAGAGTATTAGCATTTCCCCCCCCCCTCACCTTGCAAAGCCTACTCCTCTACTGAGTTGAGTTTGGCTATCTCTTAGTATCCGAGTGCTGATGACGTGACCGTACGGCGACAGCATGTTCTCTAACTCCTTCTCGTCGTAACTCTTGGGAAGGTTGGAAATGTACAAATTGGTGGGATCTTGCTCTTGTTGCTGTGAAAATGACAGATAACACAAATCCACAGACACATAAGGGTGAATAGTGGTCAAGGATCACTTTTACAAATGCAAGAGGAGAAAAACTGGGACATTATGAAAGTTTCAAAACATCTTCCATACAAAGCACAATCAAATCGTATTTTTAAACAAGGCAGGTGTTCTTGTATCTTTTAATCAGAAGTTTTTCATTTGGATGGCTTGTTTGCTACTGATGATTTACCATATTTTAAGTGAACCATTTGGAAACCTGTAATTCAGTTTACAGACCATCTCAATGCCTTGTTGCTAAATCCTCGCTTTAAAACCCTAGTCAGGTTGGCTGTTGTCTACAAAGCAGACACAAAAATGGAGAAAGGCAGCTGAGCTGAGTGAACAACCAATTTGCCAACATGTACATGTACTTGGTATGTGCATGCACGGAGCAGAGCAAACAGCCAGCTTCATCTGCATGGCTCATTCCTTCGACAATATCTGATTCGTGTTTGCCTGAGAAAACCCAGACAAGAGCTCCATTATACACCAACGAACGCACATCCCCGAGAAAAAAGGTGGCATTTACAGGTCCTCCTTGTACACACATGGAGATGACTTGGAATGGAGTGCAACCACAGATTTGGCCAACAAAGTGAGGAAAAAAAGCCGATGATGAACAAGCTTTCAGGATACCCGCTGAGATGGCCTTACTTCACACACTGGCCTTGCCAGACAAGAGGAACGTGACATCATCTTTTTGTAGTGTCTAAACGCCTTTTTTACATCCAAGGCTAAAGAGTAATGACCAACAAAATGACAAAATAATTTGTTTTCCCAATTATTTCACTCAACTACCGGCCACCTGTGGTTGTCTCATCTTCTGACAACTGACAAGCTCTTCCTGAACACTTTGTTCATTTTTGTTTCAAAGCTGGAGCCAGGACACTGTTACTTATATCTATATGTAGTAATGAGGCCAAATGTTACTGAGTATTAAGTCATCACTGCACCCACTTCCAATCTTGAAAACTAAGAACATGTTTTATTCCAACAACTCAAGTTAAACTAGTGGCTCTGATAGCATTCTAACAACCACACTGCAAATTTTGGTTAACAAACCAACGAGTATACATTTATTTTTATGAAATGTTGCAGTAGTCTGATCAAACAACGCTGCTGTAAGAATTTAACAGCAAATTCTAGTCATGAACAGCACTCTCTAAAACTACAATATTTGAAAACATTGGAAGAGGAACTTGTTTACAAAATGAAAAGCACCTCTGAATTCCAACGTCAAGGAAGAAGCTGAGAAATAATGATCAAAGGGTGGCAGTAAAGACAAAATGGGGGGGGTGGTGTCTGGGATGAAAAGAGGTCGAGAGGCAGCCAGCGTTTCAAGAGGACACCTGATCCAAAGCCAATATCCGTTATGCAGGACGTGCACGGAATATGACTGTAATAAATATTACGCAGTCTCTGGATTTGGGACCTGGACGTGTTTAAAGCCGTGGAAGAACTATGGAGAAAAGTGAAGTCAAAACAGCAACATGATAGTGTTTCCTTTCACCTTTTAGTGTCCAGAATGTCAGTCAGATTTCATTGTTCCTGCTAAACCAACCTACACAGGTATTTTTCAAACCACAAACATGGATGAAAACGTACCAGCTGAAACTACCAATATGAGCACTGTTTTTGTCAGGTTGGAAATTTACAAAGGGTACAGTTGCACCATTTTTGTTCACCGGAGTCTTGTCTGATTCTTTCAGTTCAGTTTTAAATTCTAATGAGGGCTAGCTCACCCGTTTGTTCTCACCAAAACTATAACTTACTTAAAAATGTTAAATACAACTAACCTTCACTCTGCCTAAATACCTTGGTTTTGATGAAGGCAAAAGAAATGTGATGTGAGAACAATACAAACCACTCACTGCAGGCTATGAACAACGACACACATGAAGGTAACTTGTTGACATTTTAGTCATCTGGCCAGGTTCCTACAAAATGTTTCTTGTGAGGAAACAGAAACGGCATTTGTTCTGCTCCATTTCTCCCTCTCTCTCTCTTTATGGGGGACATCTTTTTAGCTCAGTTCGGTCTATCTGTACTGGTGATAAAACACCAGCTATGCGAGCAGGAAAGCAGGCCATCAATAAACTAATAAGACTTCACAGAGACTGTTGACTGGAACAGCTTTGAGAGAAAAATAATCAGGAGAAAATGTCTGGAAACTATCATGGGGGAAGAGGAGAAACACCCACTCAGAGCTGCTACAAAACATGGGTAATTTGTCAAGATCTTTTATGGAATGTGGGAGCCTTTTGAAGTGAACAACGACTGGATTGTTAGAAATGCCTGGAAGAGAAGCAGTCTGGGCCACAAACATGACAACGATTCTAATGAGAGAAGGAAAAATGTAAGTTTATGACATTCTTGCTCATAAACTTTGAACCCCAATTCCAAATAAGCGCTGTGAAAACACCTTACACTGTGTGAGGACAAGGCAGGAATTCAGTTGAGGAATGTGGTGAATTTGTGGTCGGAGTTTGGCTGTTGATGGACCTCACTCACAAGTTTCTTCCATTCAGGTTCAGGTCTGAACTGGAATCTCATTTTAAACAAATTCTAAATTGTTTCCATATTTGGACTTCAAACGCGCAAATATCATGTGCATCATATTTACTGCTAAAAAGTTCTCTGAAACTAATTTTTGCTACAGTGCAAAAGCACGTCTAAAATTTTTGCAAAAATGATACTTGGCCATGTGGGGGAGAATCCTTTCTTGGCCATTTTCTGACATCTGGTGATGTCATGATGAGGTCAACATTCCCTGTACAGCTTGAGTTCACATACTTAAGCCCTTTTTCCCTTGGATTGTTAATGTTGGATGATTTAACATAAAAGTGCCCAAGGCATCATGGATCAACTGAAAAGTACAGCCACCTAGCCTGGGCATCCGGTACCAAAATTGTTCAACAGAGGGCCAATGAACTGGGAAAAGGCAGGTATGGCAGACAGGGTAGGTATGAAGAGCTCTCGCTTGACAATCTCTTTGGTTTCAGTGTGATGGAGCTACTTGTCCTGTCGAGCCAGACAAAAAACAAATGAGAAGGCAAGAAATCCTCATCTCAAGTGCAGGGAGACATCCCTCCCCCCCCGGCCCGCCGCCCGCTGCCCAAAGAAGAATCATCAGCAAGCCATGTGATCACTCACTCAACTCCTCTTGTCTTTTCTGCGTCTTGGAGCCGGAGCTGAAATAACCAGTGCAAAGGCCCAGCATGATTGAGTCAGTTGTGCTCTGCTGAATTTCGCAGAGCAGAAACAAACGTCTCATTTTAAGAATGGAAAAGGACTAGCATATAAGCAAAACAATGTTGACTTGAAAGGAATGTAATATGAATAACAACCTTCTAAAAAGGCTTGAAATAAGAAATATCCATAACCAAAATGATCAGCGGTGAGCACAGTTAGTGGTCAATTAACCAAAAGGGGTGGGCAAACATTGTCAGTCAGGTGACATATCAGTGATTGGTGGTACCACCTCTATGGTGGTATCTAGTGGTCAGCAATTGCATCACTGCAAAACCACAGGGGGTCTTGCAAACCCAAACCCCACACAGTCAAAAGTACATTACCAGCTGAACAAGTGGTAAACCCATATCAGGGTACCATCTAGTCACATCTCCAGTTCACTGCACTTGGGAATCATATTTGTAGCAATGATCTCCTAGTTTGTATTTCAATACCATACATGTCTGTATTTTTAATACGAGTAGTTCAGTCCAGTAAGGACAATGATTGGTGGCCTTAAGCCATCTCCATAGAAACCAGGAACCCAAACTTCACCGAACACCACTGCCAGAGGTTGGAAATGGCCACTTCACTTTCCAGAAATTTTCTATGTGCTTAGACAAGAATTCCACGAGGTAGTGTAAATAACTGAGCCAGAATTGGCCAAATGAATCAGAATCTGGATGTGGAACAGAACTATTACCATTTCTCTGAAAATCCTCAGGCCTAGTTCACCCAATATTTCACTGATTCTCATAAACTTGGGCAAACTTGTAGAATTCTCAAAAAGTGCCTGTAGTGTTTCCTTTTTCTACGAAAAACCACTTTATGTACAGACAGATTGCGATCCTCCTACAAGCCAGCTACCTGCAGAGTTCCTCAGGTGGACACAGCCTTCATGGATTACAAAATTCCAGTAACCCAGACTGATTCACCAAAACACATCTCAAATTTAACACGCCCAACTTTGTGCCAGGATGTGTCAAACTGCAAATGGGCTTTCGGTTCAGACAGACAGATCATTCAGACAGATGTGTTTCATGTTAGCTGGGGTCCCTCCAATAAAATTCCATGACTTTTCCCCGATATGTCCCATGCCACAGGAACCCCAGTTACTGAGCGTACGACACTTCCATGCCTGTTACAGAAATTGCCTGTCAGCTTTCAAAAATAAAGATAAACTGATCAGTCAGAGAGACCTTTTCTGACCCCTTTCTGAAGAGCAAGTCTCCACAAACAAACATCTAACTGTTTTCATCCTACGGAAGCCATCAAATGGGCTCAAAAGGAGTACTGGAAAGAAACTAAAAAAAAAAAGCATCCCCCCCAAAAATTAATGACTCATGGTTTCTGAATTCCTGTCAGTTTTGATGTGATTACCCTAGATTTTATTTCCTTTCTGGTTACTGGTGTGTGTGTGTGCCAGCTCCGATGAGAGAGAGAGGTACCACAATCATAAACACACCCTTGATTCAGAGGCACGTTGAAACCACACCATTCTACAATGCAATCTCATCTGACCAATGTCACACCTCAAAATGACCAGACTTCACCCAACATTAAACCTCCAATTGGAATGCAGATAACATGAGTCACCATTTCAGAGAATCTCCAGATTTCTTTCTGTTTCAGGAGCGATGTCAGATTAAATTTCACTCTGACAGACTGGGAATGCAGGAGCACAGACTCAAATTAACAGGCTTCTTCAAGGCCAAGAGATGTCTTGAATGCTGAAGTGGGTAACTAAAGTCTTGCTTATGACCTGCATGGAATCATAACCACCTTTCACATGGAAACTACCACTATGTGAGATGGTCCTCAGGTCATGTGATGGTTAGCAGGTCAGGTGATAGCCATCAGGTGGCCAACTGTACACTGTGGCTAGTGTCAGGATGACTTAAGCTATATTTCTAGAAATATTAACACAAACAACCACAAACTCTTCATCAGCAAGTACAGCCAAAACATTTCATGATATGTTGATGATCTGGGTCTGTCGCCAAGGCACACTCCAGGCAGCAGTGAGGGCACTTTATAAAAATGCATGACAGATTCGGAAACAAAACACTTTCTCTCATGGCCTTCTTTGATGCACCAGAGTTGGAAGATATCAGTTACCTCAATGTAAAACCAGATACTTGAAGTCTTTCAAGACAGGCAATACCAGCTGTCAGCCTTATATTGAATTCTATGCATAGTACATGATGAACCAGGCGCCAATATGCAAATGATAGTGACACACACTATGGTGAATAATAATTAATCAAGTCCAAAGTGGGGGAACCTTGGCTTTGGAGGGGGGAAATTGTAAAACTAGAGGTGTGTATTTGGAAAGTTGGGAGAAAAATAAATACCATGGTGCACAAGACTTGAGATGGTGCTTTTCAGTTTGATTTAACAATGTCCAGGGTTAGTCTAACTTGGACACAGTCTTAACTAAATCTTGAGAATTGTCTGACAAAGTGTCATGACCGCTGAAGAGATCTCAAGAACCACTGGGCAACCAAACATTCTGCAGACAACAGGAGTTAAACAGGGAGGATAATCTGTCATTACACTGGATTATAAATGATGCTTTTAAATGGAAAAAGGCTGGAGTGGTGGAAAGTTTTTGCCATACAAACTATATTTTCCCAATCCTGTGACTCTACTGGCATGTTTCAGTCCAAACAATTGGGTTTTATTTCCTTCTGGGGGTTTTGACAGGGAGAGCCCCTTCTACAGACGGCAGACCCAGAATGAAAAACCTCTCACCCGGATATACATAATGATCATGAACACAATAAAAGTAATTCCTCAAGGCGACCTGTCAGATGGTATTGTGGTCAGAGAGACATTCACTGTAGAAAGGGAAAAAGCTCGAAATTATTTCCGTTTATTTGGCAACAGCATTCAATCGCCCGGGCTTAGAGAAGGAACAAGGACCAACAAGTCCGTGGGGTTTCTTGGCTAGGTTACCAGCTGAATTACCCTAGAGATTATGAAAAACTTGGCTGGTTGTCAGTATGTGAAGTTCTTCCTGTTAAGAATTCTATAGGCTTGACCTGCGGACCTACCAACTTTGGTGATAGATTAATTTGAAGCTTTAAAATTTGGTCAGACAGAGATTAAATAATGGCCTTCATTCATTTCAGAAAGAAGAGACTTAAAAACTGTAAGCATGACAAAAAATATTCCAGGACCAAGAAATGGTTGGCATTGAAATGCAGAAACTGAGAATATGCCCGACTGGTGACCCACACCCAAATGTAAATTGAATGTCCAACTTGCACATATTTCTTGTTGAGGGCAAGGCAGGCCAGTCAAGTAAGGCTTGTCAATCAAACACTTGGCCTTCGTTTGAAACACAAATCACCCTTCCTCTCCAGAAAGCAAAGTTGATCAACAAGAGGGTTCATCCAATTCAACGAGGAAATGAATTTGATCCAACAGAAAGGCTTTCACTGAGGCTTACATTATCTGTATTTCTGGACGGTTCACGGTTGTCTGTTGCCAAGTTGACCGACTTCTTCTGACCCTTCTTTTCCACACGTTTGCGCAAAATTGCCTGCTTGCAAGCAGGCCAATTCAAAATGGCAGACTGCAAAGTTGTCCACTTTTTCTTCTATCATTTTCAAATTCAAAAGAACCCTTGACAACTGGCCTGAATTGCCTCATACTACAAAATTCCACCCTCTGTAACCTTTGCTATTTGAGGATATTTTAGAGCAACAGCAATAAAATTGACAAAGTACAAAAAAAATCTAACCACATCCTCTGGAAGAATAACCCTACACTCACCCAGTGGACCTGAACTTAGCATTTATTGTCTCAGAACTTGCAACCAATGTGTTTGAACTAGTTGGTATTTACTGGAGGTATGGAATGCACAAACATTTCCAAGTATTGATAAAACAACTTCTTTCTTATGCATTTGTGGTACTTTCTTTCATTCCATTTGTTGAACATTTCAGGTTGAAATTCTAGAAACAAATGTGAGCATGTTGTCTAGGAATGTGGACAAAGATATAACGTATCACTTGTTTCCCCCCAAGGGTGGGAATGCTATCTGCTATTTCTGCTTATAAATTTATGGATCAAATGTCCCAGTCAGGAATGGGACAACTCAAAACCACTTCCCTGTGAAGGAAAAGCCTGTTAAAACAAGGATTTTATATCACTGTTGTGGGCTATCACAGCTGCTTATTTTGAAAGGTTGGGAACAAAATGAAACCACAAAGATGTTGTGGAATGTTTTGTTCTTTCCACTGAATGGGGAAGTGAATCCAGGATTTCCAAAATAACACTAACCTCTCTACAACACTCTGCAAGTTTTTTTTCTTAGCACCCTTTCTAAAAACCTTTATGCCTTTGTAGGTATCTTGGTAATAAATTTCTCTGATTTAATCTGTATAATGAAACAAAATCTCAACTTCTCACTAAGAGCAACTTTGAAGTTCAAACTGAAGGTCACATAAGAAAAGTCAGTCGGTTTTTTTTCCACTTGAAAATTAATTTAAGCTTTTTTTCATAAGAGAAATTTTTCCCCCAAATCATTGGCATTTGGAAAGTTCAGAGAACAAATGTTGACAGATCTCTCTGGCTTGATTTACACTGACATTTCCTGGTTTGAATTCATTCTCCAAAATGCAGGGCTGTTATGTGTATTCAAAGGGCTTCGACAGAAAAAAAAGGCTACAAAGATCTATTCATCGGCAATCTGACCTGTCGGCAAAACTTCAGTCAGTCACAAGACAAGCACGCTCTTTGAGAATTGTTGTATTGTGCAGATGTGACCTCAAAGGTACACAACAGGGCTAAGAGGAAAACTAGGCCATTTAAAATCAGTGCATGCACCCCTCGGTATTTTCTTTGTTACATCAAAATGATAAAGGAGGAAAGGCCTAGGTTTTGCCAAGAGATCTTTCTGGTGAAATATGAAAACTGTCACTTTGCTATGGATGGAAGTAAAGGATTAATCATCTGGACCTGACACTTGGGAGGGGGGAGGATTAATTGAACCTCCAAAACTTGTCCCCTTACCTTGGCCATTTGAGCTAGGATGCCTTGGCTTTGTAGCGCTACTACAGCCTTCTGTGCCGCTGCAGCCGAGTCAAAATCTACAAAACCGTAACCTGGAGAATGAGCAGAGAGAGGGGACATAACAGACATGGCTATAACTGAAGGATTAACGATCTACCATAACTTCACGGGAAAAGTATCTCAGTTTAGTATATTAATTTCAGTTAATAACATACAATTACTAAAACCCATATCTGTACATATGCATCAGGTTGGTATTGAATTACTTAATCCAAGCCCAAACATCTGTCTTTCACTCTGCAATTCAAATTTGACAGCCAGCCAATTTGCAATGTAAAAAGCATGAGGTGTATCAACAGAAAAAGTCAAAGATATAATCATATGCTTAGGAAATCCCCTCTTGGTCACGTCAGAACTCCCAAAAAGTGACTGTAATTGAACAGGATGACGTTCTTTAATAGCACAATGCTCAATTCTCAATTACTTAGACCAAAAATTTAATTCAAAGTGATCTCTAATCCTTAAGATGTACTCACCTTTACATTTGTTCGTTTGTTTATCCATTATTGCCTTGGTTGAAATAATTTTTCCATAACTACAAGCAAAATAGAGAGACAGAAACAAATACCAGTTATTATTGAAGATTTTACCAGACATGGTGTTATTGTAATTTCCCATCAAAACTGACAGACTCTTCCTGAATAAAAGTTATTTCTACTTTTCTCAAACTCAAAGCTTTCTTCATGCACCAAAGTACTTTTCCATGAGCTTTGATGGATCAACTCCTTGCCCAAGACTGAAAATCACCAAAACACTCATCAGAATTTCACCCGTTTATCTCTGAATGCATCAACCACTGACATACATATAATTTGCAGTTCCCAAACTGGGTTACCAACACAAAAAACTACAGCCCTTCAAACAAAAAACAAGGGCATATTTACAAACCACGGTTTGATATATACCAATAAAAAAAAGAACACTGCCATTCTTAACCACAGTTTCCTAAAAGAAAATGCAAATATACACACATTCCTGACATAATTTTGAACTTTGAAGATTCAGTACATATAAAAACACTAAAACAAAATCTCAATTTCTTATCAGTGTACATTCCTACGTGTATCTCTGAAGTTACATATCAGACTACATGTATGTCATGGCTACTGAGGTTATCCATGGGAACCGTTAAGTTCAGATTTGAAAGCTCTTTCTCTCAAGCAAAAGATTTGTACCCCAGGGGTACAAAAACAGGGCAATGACCTCACGCAGGCTGGAAATATTCCCATCGAGAAAATATTACTCACGCTGTGTGGGCTCACAGTCCAGGCAAGGGCCAAGGGGGTAGGTTTACACCCCAAGAGGACTTACTATAAACCACAACATGGTACATTGCTGAGGTCTGCATTGGGCAGATTTGTTAGGGAAGCACACTTCAAATCATACAATTCTTTGTGAATTGTTTTTTTGGGGGGAGGAGGGACGAATGTTGCAGCACCTTTATTGCAGCATGAACATGACAAGCATAGTGTCAAGATCACAATTTTTTGTTTTCTTGATATTCATTCATCTAAAAAAAGAGTGGCATTTTTACGGAGTGTGAATTTTGGAAACAGTTTTCGCCAGTGAAAGAAAAATGAAGAATAGTCTTAATTTAATTAACAGTGTCTTTAGATTAAATGGCATAATATACAAATACTGCATACTGCCCCCCCCCCAAATGCATAATTTAACACAGGAGTAGTAGGTCATCTGTAATTCCACAATATCACAACTTGAGTAATAAAGGCAACCGAGTGAGCAAAGAATGCAGCAGACTCATTCAACGGTCTACTTGGTCCCCAGAAGGTCTACTCGGCCCCCAGAAGGTGCCAGAATTCTCACCGTGTCAGTTTAGTTTATGACTTGACAAACGGGCAGGTAACATCGGTGTGAATTTTTGTTGCCACTGAGCTGAGGGTCATGGATCACAGAACTGAGCTGTACCCCTGCTCTTGCTTGGGGCAGAATGCTAATATCATTTAAATTATGGCCCTCAGAGTCTTTAAATACTCCGCAAAAATGGATTTGCACAACCCAGGTTCTTATTATGAAGGATTTAACTTTGGTTTCTCTGGTCCGCTTCACTCTTCCACTGCTCACACACGGAGCTAGCTGTTCACATTTTAACACAACTTGCCTAGCTCCTCAAAGATGAGAGATACACCTACATGTATCTCTTCAACTTTTGGACCTTCAGACCCTTGCTTTAGCACCAAAACTCACTGTCTTGATCTGGTACACCGCAAAAGTCAAGAATTTCCTTCAGGAGGGAAAATATGTCTGTCTTTAACCGTGTACATTAGAACTCATTTACTGCCAAGAGTGCATAGGAACCTATCTTACATGATTATTGAAATGATAAAATTTCAACGTAAAAAATAGATGATTAGAAAAAACTACCAAAGTAATGCTACAATTCACCACCTTGAAGATTGAAACCATGGTGTCTACCATTACTACCCATAAATTCAAGACAGAATTCAAAATTCTGAAGTTTGTCAAGTATATAAAAATATGGTCAGTCAAGGCAGTTTTCTGCACTTTCCAACAATTCGGCCCCTCCCCTGAAACCCTAACCTCTCTACACCCTGGCTAGACCTCTCTGGAATTTCCCAGGTACCTTCCTTTATACCCCTGGGGGCTCAATCCCAGTTCTCAATCTGATTTTAATCCAACCCCCCTCCAAATTTCAGGGCTGGATTCCATGGGCCCCCTCTATTCTGCCCGGAGGATGAACCCCCTTTACACCAATCTCAGCCACTGATTTTCTATTTTCAGAACAAAGGGGAAGAGGGACCCAGGCCATGACAACTTGAAATGATGTTTCTCCTTGGCGGATCATGGGGAGGATCAAGTCATGGAGTGGGTTGTTAGGTCATGAAACAAGCCTCAGCCAGGTGATCTTACCTTGGTTCGTTGGCTCGGGCTGCAATAGGTAGTTTCTGAATTGGGCCAGGCCAGGGCTGAAGTGGGGTAAATTTAGTTCTATTGAACAGGGCACATTGTGTTTTTCTTGGGGTTGGATAATGCCTTGTCTAGGGTTCAGGTTTTTGTGAACTTTTCATCAAGCGTACACATGAACTTCATATAAACTACAGGGCAATTCACCTGTAACGTCATACAACACAGGGCACAAACTACAAAGACAGAATCCAAAATTCAAGCGAGGCCCAAGAAACCATTTTTCTTTCCAGCCAGGCCCTAAACTTTCTTTCCTTTTATAGCTTCAGCTCAGGCTCACTCTTGAAACAGCCAGCAGCATAAACTGTCATGTAAATGTATTCCTCCTTCCAGTCTTCCCAGTGTTTGATGAATGACTTCTCACCTATCTGACCAAATCTCTCATCATCTCCATACACACAACTCATGAGGCTCATCACATAAGATCAAGCCAGGGTTTGCCATAATAATCTTGTATGCGCCTTGCAAACAAACTCCTGGCATGCACTTCTTCTTTTTTTCCCCCTTGTTCCCTTTCCGTACTCTTTGTGATCTCTGCCGCAAGTTTGGGGGTTAAAGGTGTCATGGCTGAAGGCAAAATTCATCTTTATCCATTAGAAAAGTGCAGATGGGACAAGCTTCCTTGGTACGCTGTAAGCAGAGACGTGTGCAGGTTACCAACCAAACTGTCATATCAGAGGCCACAGTAGCCACTGGCTCTCACTGACTCACATTCCTCCCTTAAGCTGTTTTCTAAAAACTAGGACTGACACCCATTTGGGGGAGCTGCAGAATCGCTGGAATAAGGTTATATACATGTACTTGTTTCTTCAATCTCCAGACTTCACCACTGAGGGTGAAGTCAAAAATAAGGACTCCCCGTTTTCCATTTGAACAATTATGCACTTCACATTTTAAAATATCAGTATTTTAAATATCGCTTCCTAGACAAAGTGCAACTTTAAAATTCTTAGGATTCGAACCTGAGAAAACCACCAACAAGTCAATGCATCACACTTGCTAACAGTTCGTAAATGCCTACAAGTACCTTTACATGAATTTGGGGAATAATTTTGCAAACAAGAGTGCCACTTTAAGATCAGGAAGACCGATCACAACTGGCTGTGAAGCAGGCTGAAGGAATAAATCTGTGTGCAGTCGCCCCAGATTGGTCCTGCTGTTTTCTTTTCAAAGGCTTGGAATGTTGATCCCCGAGTTTTGAAGAAAGAAATGGGGATTATGTTCTGACAAAAGCCCTCAAACTTTTTGGAGGGGTACAGGCTTTGAAGCTTTTCTGTTGGTGCAAGGAACAACAGCACGGCTACTTTGAAAAGATACCAGTTGAAAACATGCAGAGTAGGTAGCCATCTGTACATAAAAATCCGAACAAAAATAAGTGATCTATTTATTTTCACATGATCTCAAATACACAAAACTTACATTTGACCGACTTTCAGAAAACAAGATATGAGATCTTTATACGACCATTTCAACCATCCATCAATTGCCCTCACTGATTTCCACTACAATATAAATGAAAATAAAGTTGGCACCATGTGCTAATTAAATTTAGGGCATATCAGGTAAACAATGTCCATTTTGAAATAATTGTCACTTGGGTTTATTTACATGTGATAAAAAAGCAGTAAAAATAGTGAAAGAACTCGCATCAAACTTCTCAGATTTTGTTATTTGATTCTTAACAATGCTTAACAGCCACCCACTCTGTCAATGTTCCAAGCTGCTCTGCAGCACCCATTCTGCACACTCAGCTAAGAAAAATAACATTCCATTGTGTTTTTTTGTCCCCATAGGCCTACTAAATACTGTTCGTAAATGGACTTAAATCATGAAGCGAAATGGAGCAGCAAATACAGGAAGAGGCATTCAAAGGAAGCCGCCCAAGCACAGGGAGTAACAGCACTTTCTCTCCTGAGCTCCATGCTCCATGGAACAATAACTACACAAACTTTTAGCCACAAATTTTGAGCTACTTCAGGAAGCAACAAATCACTGTACCAAGTACACTCCCTTTAACAAACTGTTCAGAGAAATAACTTTCACATTTGCTTTGGCCAGGACGGGATGGCTTAGTGAAGGCAGGTATTCAATACCTTTTGATTGCATCCAACACATGGATGGGGTGTCCTGATCAGAGCTCCAGGGGGGTTTCATCACAGGACAAAAATGTCAGCAACTTCTTTTCCCCTCTTTAAATTCTTCTTCCAAGGTTGAAACCTTGAAACTTCAAATTCTCTGATCAAAGGACCGTGCTTGGTGATGATGTTTGACTATGATTAAACCGGATGGAAATGTTTGATTGTAGAAATTGCAAAGTGACACCAAACAATGGTTATAAATTCAAAGGATTAACAGTCTGCTATTTATTAACTAATCAAAGGAGGAACTATGAAATCAAACAATGAAACCAGAGTAAGCGAACTGTTTGTGCCATCCTTTCATTATATTTTAGACTAAAACAACGCTATCATGAATTTGTTCACTAGTTTACAACAGTCCAGATCCCCCACTGAAAAACATCAACCGCCAAACAAACAATGCCACACCAGGAACTCTCCAAAGGCAAAGTAAACCAAGGCAAAGAAAGCTTCCATTATCAAGACCAGCCCTTAAGCAGTGACAAAGTTGCTCTTGCCATCAGGTGATGTTAACTTCAGATGGAGGACAAAAACATCTACTTTACATTAAGTTTGACACAACAGACAAGCAGAAAAGGTTAGTGTGTGAAACTGAACAGTGTATAAATGCAGAAAACATACCACGACTCCCTACCCCTAACCCTGCATCAGTGGCTGTTTTGCCTCACCACATGCACAGGTTACTGTACCTCACAAGAAGGTTGAGGGAGCTACAACATCAACCTGTGCTCCATCCATTCATCTACCCTTTTCACCATCAACACAGGACCAGGATCTTTAAAGATCTTAAGCCTTCTGAGTTCTAGCAACCTTCAAGTCAAGTCGATGACCCTTTTCAATGTCCCCCGTTATTAGCTTAATGAAGTGCATCACCAGGCAACCCAGTCTGGCACCTGTTGCTGCAATGCGAAACATAAGCTGTAAGGAAACCCGTCACCCTGCCCCCCCCACCTCCACAAAAGCTAGGAAGTAATTAGAGAAGTGAAAGTGAGATGGTAAATTGGGGTCATTCAGAACTTGTTCTTTTGTGTGGTAATTGCTCTTTGATACCCAGGGAGCTCTTTTTCAAGGCAGTGAGGTAGTGGCCTGCAATAATACCGTCAAGAAAACCAGGTAATTACATTAAAAAGACAACTAGTGTGGACTGTTTACAAATCATTCCCCTTTGAAATTAACATCTGAAATTCTGAGAGGTAAAAGGGAGGGTCTCTGCAAACACAAGTGTTTCATTTTCTAAAATTGATTAAAATAAAGAAAACGATACAAATATTGCCAATGTACAAGACCAAATGATAAACTGGATTATGTGGTTAATAACAATACACTACAGAACACAGTAATCCATGTCGAGAACTGCTGATTCCATCAAACTACCTAATTGGGGGTGGAGAAGACACTCACCAAGCTGAGGGAGGGACTGTTGACATCAGATGACAATCACCAGCACTGTATTTATTATGATGATCCCTTTTCCCCCAAAAAGCTTCAAGAATCGATCCTGCCACAAAATTTATTGGCAAGGGGGGGGGGGCACAGGCCTCATCACTCTTTAACAATGCCCTATCTGTTAAACCCAGCACCATATTTATGAAAGCTTAACTCAACCCACAGAATTCCAGTCCTACTTGGTCCTCTACGATCGCTGCACATCGGACCAACACAAGCAAAAATCCTTCAAAATCCCCCTTCTGTAAGCCCTAAAAATAAACACCTAACAGAAACGCATTCCCAAATTCTTCCTGGTTTCTAAACTCCCTCAATAGAAATGCAAAGGGGACCAGAAAGCAGAACCACTTGGTGAACAAACAATCCTCCCTTTTTGTTCCCTCCCCCCAAAACTGACCCCAAATCCCCTGTAAATGTTCTTTCTTCTCTCTCTCTGGCTCTTCAGAAGCTCTTGCTGTTATCCTTGACTTGAACAGAGACCTGTGTTGGTTTCCGTTGGAAAAAAAATATATTACACAATAGCCAAGAGGTTAAATATTTGCCTAATACCTCCCACGGAACAATAATGCCAGCCTAAGGATGTGAACCCACTTTTATAACAAGTGGTGCAAATCCTTCTGAACCTGTGGACGGCCGCTGATTTGCTCAACTTTGCTGTGAAATGCAGGAATCCATGCTGTGTCTTCTGTCTTGCCCAAAATGAAAATAAATGACAAAATGGCCGCCTCTGATTCTGCAGAGCAAATGCTTCCAACTAGAGGCTGCGTTGTTCCACACAGGCAGAATTCTGATCAAGTAATTTGACAGCTTTACTCAAGCACACAGTTCTTCACCTTCATCAGCAAACAGCAGAGTTGCATTACATGTAACAACAAGTTCAAAATGATACCAAGAATGGAATCCAAAATTCTTTATCTGAGTAAACAACAGAACCATGATGGAGCCAGGCAACAAACACCCTAGCTTGAGCTATTTTTAGTCACGTTGAACCACGTAAAAGGGCACAAATATTAGCAAAACTGAAACGCGGAAATATCACTCGCACTTATTCCACACTTTTTTCTTTTGAAATGTATGCAGGAAAAATTCTCGGGTCAAAATTTGTTGAAGGACACTTTGCCCTAGCTTCCAACGAGGAGTAGTTTTGTGTCATGCAGCTCACAGGATTTCCTGTACATTTAATAGCCAGATGGCAGGTTGAATGACTGAAATTGTTTGAAGGGAGATGGAAGGGGGCAGAGAACAATCAAATTAGTTTCAGACTGGGCTGAAATTGCTTACTTGCCAGGAAATAAAAATAGGCGATGCATGCACTTCCCTTCTTCACAGGTCTAGAAAACAGGAATCTCTACAAGATTGAAATTCTGGCATGAACATGTTATTACAAATGTGCAACCAGGAATCCAGAAACAAAAACCGAGGAAATTCCCAACTGTACAAGATTTTGCACATTGTTTTTCAATTTGTAATGGAATAATATGAGAAGTGAAAAGTAATGAAATCAGCTGATCCATGGAAACGCTGCAAGACATCAGGAAGTTCTATCGCTTGTTTAATATATCTAGCAGATTTGGTGATTTCACTGCTCAGCATACGTGTATTGATGCACTACGCAATAGAGAGCAGAGTACCAGTCACAAGCAGCACATGTGACATGGCACTGTGACTAGTAACTGGCTCTTGCTGAGCAAATATTTTCGGTGCTAAGCAGTTGCATTTGATTCATTTTTCATATGTTCCATGCATTACTGGGCTGGCTTTCAAAATATTGCCCTTGATAAGCAAAGGTTGTTCATTCTACATTTCAAAAGCTCTCACAAAGATTAAGCAACCCACATCTCCCGATGTAGGGTGGGTTTTTTTCAGGACATCAGACCTTCCATAGTGATCTTGACTGGGTCATAAAAGGTAGATTTATATCCGCGAGACTTTGAGCAAGTGGTTTCATTGTTTGTGCATGCTAAGGTAGAGAACGAAGCCATCAGTATAAGATGTCTGAAAGCCCAATCCATCTCATCCAACTGATCAGAACCCTGTGAAAATGTAGACCAAATTATTTGTCTTCTGAAGAGGAATGATTCGCGGTTAGTTGGGCAGGTAGTGAGAGACCCTATACCAATACATGTAGTAAGCTTGACGAGTGGAACAGGTTTTTTTTTAAGGGTGAAAAATTTATACTGTTCACATTAAGCCAAACCAGGGTTGTGGTAGTGTTTGTTGTTGTTGTTTTTGGTTTTTTTTTTTCATTTTTTGTATTAAAAACAAACAAACAAAACAAACTTCCAAAGACGTGAATGATCATGGAATTCTCCCCAAACTATGTAGCAGTAACTGATTCTCTACCAGCTGGGCCACCAGTACCCAAGCCAAATGTTGGGCATCTCCAAACTTACAGTTCTTTGGTTTTATAAATCTGTTCAATAGAACATTGCAAGCAGAAAATCATAGAGTGCCTGCTTAATTATACAAATGATGCTGTTTGAGATGAATTTCTCCCACAAGGGCTTAGCCCCAGCACATACAATGGGCCCTTTTTTCTGATTCACCATGACATTTCCACTTCAGAACCTAAAATACCCCATTCAATTACCCGGGATTCTTTGGAGGGACATTTCTACTATCTTTGCACACCCCTTCACAATTACCGCTGGCTTCATCCCTTTGGTCTTCCATTCTAACCTTTTATTCTTCATTTCCGCAAAGCAGCTGTATCCAGTCATCCAACGAATGCTGATCAAATGCATCAACTAAACCAAGCGCATTTGCTCGTGGACAACAAACATTTCAAAAGATGGACACTAAAGTAGCAATTAAAAGCCTGGCAGATGCACTAACGTCCCAAAAAATGAGAAACCTCTTTTGAACTAGAAGATAATTTCTACTGAGCCATTTTCAATAACATGTTGTAACACCTGCCAGATATGCCAGTTTCCAATTTGAGTCAATCAATTATCAGGCCTAGCCGAGGAACTAGCAAGTGGCAATTAAAATGCAAGTTGCATCCTCTGGAGTTCCTCAGCCCCCCCTCCCAATAAAAATCTCCTTCCATCAAGTAAAATTTGTAACAAGACCATTATGGCAGGAGTGGAATGTCCGTTTACTTTGACTTGGATGAGGAAATCCTTTGTATTAAACCCACTCAAGCTTGGTATGGACAAATGGATGGCCTCTATGCTGGCTGGTGCGTGAAATGTCCCCATTTCAGGCCTGGGGTGTAAGGGTCCCTCCCTGCCCGTTAATTTGGCAGAGCTCCTTTCGTCCCAGTCACCCTGAGAAGTCCATTATTACAAGGCAAGCCTTCAGTCTCTTGAGTCAGTTCTTTCTGACAGAACTGAGGTCAGTGATGAAGGCTGGGTGGGGGTGGGGTTAACAGGTTGTGTGCCAGCACTGTGAATGACACCACAACACAACAGAACAGATGGGTGAAGGCTAGGCATTGTGTCCTGGGCACCATTAGCCAAAATTTCAAGAGGGCAAAAGAAGTTGAACTCTCTCTCTCCTCTTCTCCCTGCCAAAATTACTAAAACTCAAGCAACATAACGAAGCAATAACACTTTCAAGTTGTACAATTTTCCGTAACAGTAGTTCCAACTTTTTCCAGATGTCGGATAGACGTACACGGTATGTCCAGGATCCAACACACAGAGCACACACCTTGTATGCAAACAAGGAAATGATGAAAAGGTCCATCAGGATGCTGATCTTATCCAAATTGAAAATCCTACGAAGACATAATAAAGCTTATCCTAACGGTGTCACTCCAATGCACGTATCCAAAGGGATTGGTACACATGTAGGTCCAGCACTCCGGAAACATTTCCAGACGAAAAGATACTCCTGGGATCCTCTTGAATAAATTTCCTTTCATTCTAGGGACTTTCTGCTTTTAGACAGAAAAACTACCCCAACTAAAATAACTCAGCCAGTTCGGTGACATGTTAACAAAACAGAATAAATCCTGACTCCCTTGAATACATTTCCTGCATTCTATAAGCACCAGGGAATCATTATGTGCATATAAATGTACACGTCGGGTTGTAACATAGCTTGTTTAAAATTCTAACAGCAAGAGAAGCCAGACCGACTTGATTGAAAGGGACGTCAGTGTCAAGCAGTTGCCCTAATTTTGGCTCACCTCTCCACACAGTGCCATTTTCCATTCCAAGGCAGAACCAAACATTATTTTAAAATTCCACGCAACAGTTTTTGAGTCGGTTGATGGAAAGAATATGGCGAGTGAAAAACAGAAGATAGGGGGGGGGATGTGGTGTGTTTATGTCTGGAAGATGAACAAAGTCTGACAGGCCTTTATGATAAAACCCTGTCTAGGATCCACTTAAAGTCTGGAACATTCTGAGGCTTCCCACCCCCAGGCTGCATGTGTGTGTTTTTACTAGAGTGTCGCTTTTATTGGTTGAAGCGAGACGACTTTATCGGTTGGAGCGAGCAATCGATAGTTGCTCTTCTGAAACGAGAGGGGGAAGGCATACTGATCACGGCTGCAGAGGTACGGGTGAAAATGGGTGCTGTAAAAAATCCCATTATTTCAGCTCAAAGAATATCGGACAGTCTCCTATGCATATGAATGATGATTACTCATATGCAAGGCAGTCGACTGTTGGGACGCTGTGTATGGCTTGGTATTTACACAAAAATGGAGGACATATTCTGAACACTTCCACAGAAGGTGTGCCACAAGCTACCAGTTACCAATACTGACCGGAAAAGAAGCAAAATGCGAGCAGTGAAATTAACAAAAACCAGGCCAATTTCACATGCAGTAACAGGCACTTCTACCTTGATCAGAGATTTTCATTCTGCCAGCTTATATCCTCTGCACCCAGCCTCCTGCTATACAAAATGAATTGATGTAATGTCTGCATCTGGCCAGTATGTCACGCTACCCTTCCCCTCCTTCCCCCACGGTAGAATCATCTGCCAGCCCTTCCTGATCCTGGTCTCCAATGCCCCACCTCTGAAATCGGCAGGGCACTGGGGAGAGGAAGTGACTGCATCTTTGGGGAAAAAAAACAAGACACCTCGTACAAATGACCCTTAGATGTAAAGAGAAAAGGACAAATAATGGCCGTGTGGTTCATCAGGTGCCGCTGTGGCGCATTGGGACGGTACCCTGTGAGAGTGACAGCACACCATCAATTGAATGAAGAGTCGCCAGACTGTCCCTTGGGGACTTGCACCGTCTAGTCCCTCTTGGGCTACGGGTAATAAAGAGCCTCTCAGTGTAGCTTACGCTGATCTCGGCTCGCCCTGTACATTATGCAACCTGGAGAAAACGGACCAATGGTGTTGAAGGCTTCCAAAATCCATAATCCAAATGAGGCCCCCCCCAAAAAATACAAAACTCTGAATGCATGATTGAATTTTAATCTGAATATATTTCTTGGAAAGAATGTACAACATTATTCCAGACTCTTAATATTCAGTGTTTTGTTTTAAAATCTCCCTCGTCAATATATATCAGCAAGCTCGGAGACAAATTCAACAAAGGAAGCAGCTAAGACACATTTCCTCAATTATTCTTGTCAACTCTACAAGATCATTTCAAAGGGACAGAAAAAAAACAATCCAGTTTCATTCAGAACACACACCATTCTCACACTTCTATCAGAGAGACTGCACGTCTGCACTGGATACCAACCAAAAAAAAATGGTTTGGCAGTGGACCCCTCGGTTGAAAAATTTCAGAGACATCAACAATGATCCAGCTCATGCTAGCACGCTATGCTACAACCTTGACGACATTGCATTATAATAGTATTCTCATAAATGTCTCACACTGACACTCCC
Organism: Acanthaster planci; assembly: GCF_001949145.1. The sequence continues at coordinate 925,566 of NW_019091364.1, forward strand.
CGGATACCGACAGCGTGCAATACGTGTACATATACTTGTCTGGCCTGCAAGCAAAGCGTCGCCCGCTGTGCGCATATTCAACAAGCTCCTATCCCTACACTTCACCCAGCCTCGTCGTGGGTATGCCCCAAGCATTTGGCAAAGCCCAGTTAACTCCTCAACAGAATTTTTCTTAACGAGGGATCGCAACACCCCTCGAGCATCGCATCTTAACCTCTCGCGTCTCAATCCTTCCCTTCGTGAGGAGGGGGGGGGTTTACTTGCAGTCAGCCAGACGAGACTCAGATACATTATTGATGGGGGGGTGCTCGGGACACTGCATGAGGCAATATTATTAGAGGACGCTCAACATCGGGTTTTTGTTTCATTCCGATAGCGTGCAGGGTTTCAACAGGATTTTGGTCAGAATGGATGTTAATTAACAGGGAAGACTGCAGAGTACACGTTAGGGACGGGGGAAGCCAAGTGACTTAGCTCTTTGCTGAGCTTGATGTCATCAACCCCCTCCCCATAAAAACAGACGGACAATTTGGTTGCATTTAAGTTTTTAAAACAGCAATGGAAATCCAACAGCGATCCTTTCTTTCTTCCGTTGTTTGCTGCTTCTCAATTCAAAGATATAATTCTCTCTGTTTGTACCCACACCACCTTAAGTGCAAACACCGTGCAATAGATCCCCATGACCAAAACTGCAACACCAAATGCTTTAAAACACAGTAATTATGCCTGGGCTCCACAGACTTGAATCTAACCAGCCATCGTGGTGAACTTGGGATTAATAAGCCACGATGAAAGGTTATGTTGACAAAGCATTGGTTTCATGGCACCAGACCCTTAATAGACCTCCATTTCCTTACAATGATCAGTCATGCATAATTATCACAACAGTGGCAATTTCAAAAGCTATGACAATCATTATACATCAGCATTGTGTCCGTCCACTGAGGTCACCAGACTAAGTTGCCATCACTAGAATCAACTTCGAAATGACCCAGAAATGAATAGTATTTTATCATTTTATGTCATTGAATAAACAGGCGAATGCCAAATACCGACACGGTTCACTGTGCATGTTTGCACCTGCGGACCAATCCTTCTCGTGCAATGGTGCTCCTCAGGACATAATAGTAAAAAGCCTAGCAGCGCCCTCTGCAGTTCCTGCGCAGACCCAATGTGCAGAGTAGCACCACTCAAGATGACAAAATTGCCTCTTTGAGATGCGCCTCTTTAGCATAACAGACTGAAGACACGTTTTAACGCTGAAGATGAGCGTGTGGCCGCAGGAAGTGGCTGGGACACGCATCGCTGATGATATATCCGCAATGTAACGGCTTGTGATTGCCGAGTTGGATGGCAGCACATCTTAAAGGCAAGAGAATCCCATCTGTGCATATGCGTTCAGGTGATTGCCGAATTGGATGGCAGAACATCTAAAAGGCAAGAGAATCCCATCTGTGCATATGCGTTCAGGTGATGCAGCCATCCATAGCAAAAGTAATTAAAGCCATTGTCAGGCAGGCCAGTTAGTGCATTCTCTCAGGTTGTAATTGCTTCTGGTTGGTTGTTATTCCCAATAGCGCTGACTGGAATTCATGATGCAAAAGTATTTCAATCATTATCACATTTGTCATGTTCTCTCCAACTTCTTTTCGGGATGCTTTCTGCTGCCCTGAATTTATGATGTCAAGTAAAGGACAGTCAGTCGTCTTACAAGTACCGCATCACAGAAAACACTCGGCATCCATTTGGTATCTGTACTTTTTTTCTTTCAGCAATAATATAAATTCATCAATCTTTCATATGGAGTATATTCATTGATTTTATTTGATTCAAGATATATAAACTTGTCCCATTGCCTCTGTAACAAACTATTTTCCTCTCAAATGTAATACAATTAACCCTTTTATGATTTGTCATCAGCATGCTCCTCTTTTTTAAATACAGGAAAAAATCTTTCTTCGACCAACAAACACACAAGATTTTATACATGTAAAGGGCTCTATATTATCATAATCACAATATTTTAAAGCCCAAAATGTTTGAAGAACTTTCTGGAGCCTATGAATTTTTGAAGGACTCGGTTTACTCTCTGGGCCCTCAATAAGCATTCCCCTCGAGACGAAAGAGGGGACTTGGCCAACATTTGGCCGACTAATCGCTGGACGAGCATAGTTGAAACCTTTGGTTAACATTTGACGCTGTGACCTTTGATATGTGACAAGAGGAAGAGGGAAATTGACTGGACTTGATGGGAGAGCATTAAACTCCAATCAAAGGGGCGATCCAGAGCAGGGAAACGATGCAGACAAGACACCCATCCTCTACATCAGACTACAGTGGCTGATTGCATGTGTGATACGGATCTTGTACCCTGGAGATGTGTAAATGTTGCAAAGGCTGCCATAGTTCTGGAAGCCCAGTTCAAACATAACCGAAACATCTTGATGCTGGCAGGCTTCTCAATCTAGTTAATGCATATATGTAGGTTCATGTTTTAATCAGGGAATTTAGAAGAAGAGACAAGCCCTGTCCAGACTTGTATAACAGTTCTGTCCACATTTCCAGAAACCCACTCATAAACAGGGGAATCCAGACATAAACAACTTGATCTCTGCACGACTTTTCTGTCTGAAGTGGAATCTGTTTTGGGATGGGATTTGATCCCCTCAATGAGCCATTAGCTTGACACAGTCTTGGTTTTCTTTACTGCATCGTCTTCTCGCTCTGACCTAATGAAGCGCAACAGCACTTTTTGGCATCTTTCCCTGCAACTGATAGATACTCACAATCCCATGCCCAAGATAATGAGATGAGTTGCAGCTCGGTCTCCTGGGTTATTAGATTGGAGTCGGCTGGAATTTTGATGAGCGCCAAATGCTGGAATTTGCCAGGAAACTGATGGCCGTTACACATCAATGCACATAAGCCACCAGTCGCTCCTCTTCAAGAATGAAATTCTTCAATGCAGGCTTTCCAAGTCTGCCAGAGATGTAGGTCTCCATAAGCGAGCCCTTTTACAGGAAGCATTCACACCTTCAGGTTGAGCTGAAAGTTGACAAGGCTTCCAACGCTGTCCAAACACTTTCTGCTGGCAATGTCTGCCTCCGGTTTTCAAGGATTTGTAGAACAAGATTCTGAGTATTTGATTTTGAACCTTGCCGGGGTATTGATGTCCATAAGCAAGATATATTACTAGAGATTACCAATTAGACAAGGCAGTACTGTTGATCATGGCATGTAAACGTACTGGTACCAGTCTAAAAGTGCCCTGCCTCCCATCAAATGAAGTAGGGTGTGAAATGAGTGCAAACAGCCTCATCTCTTTTAATTCAGGAGAGAGATACGTCATCTACATCTCCCAGGAACTGGAAGCCACGCACCTGTGTCTCAGTGAAATAGATTCCCTGTCATCATGCCAATCAAAACAGCACCACAGCATTACAGCATCAAGCCAAGTCATTACGCCATATCGAGGTATCATCCTAATGGGACCTCTGCATTATGATTCGTAACTGAATAAAACAGTCCATCCTTTTTCCCCCACGAAAATCCACAACATGGCATATCCTAAATATCAATACCCCTTCTGTGCACTGGGTAACAAAAATTAATGCTTAAATACCTTTCATTTTGCTTAGCAAAATTCAGATGAGAACCAATCACACAGTGTTGTATTCGAATCCATCACAGGTCCAGTCACAAGTCCCTTCACAAGTCCAGTCACAAGTCCCGTCACAAGTCCCTTCACAAGTCCAGTCACAAGTCCCTCCACAAGTCCAGTCACAAGTCCCTTCACAAGTCCAGTCTTTGGCATGAGGGCGAACAATGACAAAAGAATGCTTCATTTGCTTGTAAATTGGCATCAGACTGAATGAGTTGTGGTGGACTTGTGATGGACTTGTGGACTTGTGGTGGACTCGTGGTGGACCTGCAAGGACTTGTAATAGACTCCAATATAACACTGCAGTCAGAAGCAATTCATTATCACATGGTGCTTTGGGCTGGATACCAACTGCAGAGTGATTAGCATGTCTCTAAGCTTAAACAGGGAAACAACAACCAAAAGGACCTCCAAACAACTTCTTCAAAAGAGTTTTCGTTGTGAGCATTAAAGCAAACCCTTAAACGAACCCCCCCCACACACAAGTTTTCATCAAGATAGCATTTGCCAGTACCAGACTCCTTTGCTCACAATCTCATCAAGGTTTTGATGCCCATTACCAACTACTGACTATTTGCATCAGGTTCCCTTGCGTAAATGTTGTCTGGAAGATCATTTTCTGGCTTCATGCTTGGTGTAAGACCGTAGGCTTAGGGTCAAAGGCGGCAGAGACACACTTGCCACGTCTCGTATCAGGTGCATTCTGCTTGAGACATTTGGGCATTACTAATTCATGGGATTGCTATCTCCGAAGACCATTTTTTTTCCTTTTTGTTTTCTTGAAGTTGGTTCTTTAGGGTAGCAGGTGGCTTCATAGATGACTACTGGAGATATTTACACATTTGGCAGCTTGGCTGTTGTAGGATTGGGAAGAGAGGATCAACTGTGGTGGGGGGGGTAATTCCTGGCAGTAAGATGATTCAGATAACCAACGATGGACCCCAACAGGGCTTAGAATTAGATTTAGTATTTAAGATTGTTGCAGGAAAAACAGTTGGAGTTCAGTGATGAAAATCAAGATACTGCATGAAATTATTAGTAAGTTCCCTGATAACTGTTTGAGTGCTGAAATAAGATTGTTCAATTTGACTCATCCTTGTCTGTAGTTACAGCAAAAGAAAGAATGAGGTGCCTAACATAATCATTGACTTGATCATAGGTTTGACAACAAATGACTCGTGATGGATATTGTCCAAAGTTTACAAATTTACTTTTTGTATTATAAATTTATGCAAATCTTTATACATCTTCACATTTTCTCCTGAAGTATTGCCTTACCTGCTTGTCATTTTGTTAGCCTACTTGCTTGGAAATATCTTTTGCTTCTAAACCTCCAGAATTTACTCTGATCAGCCACTGCAGGAACATCTCTGTAGAGATTTGTTTTTCAAACTCAGTAACTCAAAGTCACATGATAAGAATCTTCTGTTGAGTGTTGAGCAACTCCTGTAAACATTCCCTAAAGGCTGGTTTGTGAACTCGATTAGCAATCAGTGGTCAGGTGGCATGTATGAACCACCTGAGGTTCTGATCGGAGTAGATGATTGGGAGATTGGGGCATTTGAAAATCAGGGAGATCAGGTGGCTCCAGCTGTGCTTATCACAGTTTAAATGGTTTAACAGGTCCCAATTAAGCAATATGATCGAAAAGGTTATACATGGTCATTTTGAGAGGTTCCCTAAAGTTATTTGAGGTAGAAGTTCTGGTTGGAAAATTCTTAAAAGTGAAAGTTAATGTGCAAGGTCATTCAAAAATAACTCAGACAGTCTCTTTAGTCAACAACGTGCAACTTGACTGTGTATTTTCATTTGATAATGCCCGCTGAGAAGTCATAATATCCACTCTGTAAATCACGCACTGGCACCTGGATACGAGACAGTTTAATTGATTCTGATTGGTTAGGAGTCTGTGTGCACGTGGCTCACCATGCATGTACCAAGGTCCATATAAGGAGATCATTTGGACAACCATAAAATAAAATGGATGGGGGTGTTCGGAAAAATGAAAGTAAAATTCTAGAACAAGATTGTTCAAAATCTGTCTCTCTAACTAAAAAAACTATTTGTGAATGGGAATAAATAAGCACTTGGCCAGTCTTACGTTTAAGACGGGCTCAGGAGACTGAATGCTGATAATGTCCTCACCCACAGCTTGGGCATTAGTCACGCCCATTCTCCTTAGCCGGTCTTAAACCCATGTTTAAGACCGGCCAAGCACATTTTTATTCCCTCTTTTTAACCTAGGAATGGCTTTTCAAATTTCAAAAGTAACATGCACAATAACTTACTTTCTTAAAACTTGATAATTTAATTTGGAGCCGAAAATCAAACAGGTAAGAAAGAGTAAAAACGACTATTTCTCTGAAAGTTAGATTTGAACTGTTTCCACCATTTGAACTGAAATGTATTAAACTGAAAGTGAAACCAATGCTTCCATTATGCAACATGTACGTGTGAGAAATGTGACGAGACAGAAACAAATTTTCCACATGTCTTAAACAGGAGAATGAACGGTTTTGTCAAGGTCAAAGTGAATGTATCTCCAGTCTTTCAAGTGCTTTTGGGGAACTTTTTATTTATTTAGCAAGGGAAGGTCCCTGCATGTGGGTGAATTGTTTTGGATCCATTATGGATAGAGATGGGTCATAAAACTTCTCAGCTTAAAAAAGGTGTGTGTGTGGTCTGTTTACAGCCAAGAGAACCTACTTACAACAAACCTCTCAAAGAATGCCCAACGATAGTCTGATAAATCAACTTCAAAGCCACTAACCGATGCAGAAAATCCCACTAATGGAATCACCTCTATAGAAGAAACCCCTAAAAAGCTGAAGTAATCTCCTTCAATTTCACCAAATCAACCAAAGGAAATATTATCCCTGGCCCAAACCAGCTTCACACACCCTAAATTGGTCAATTAGAGTACGCTGTGGTGCCCTTCTACAATGAAATAGGAAGTATTGCTTACCATATTTTTCCATCACACAGAAGGACGAATTGTACTTTTTCAGGTAAGTGCAGTGATCTTTGCCTGAACTTTTTTTTATTCAAATTTTTCAACTGGGTGGACCAACACCATGAAGTACTGGAACTAAATGTAAAACTATCCACCCTTTTTGTGACCTGTGCTGGGTTAAATTTCTTCTTTCTGGATTGGGAAGTGGTACAGAAAGTGGCAAAGGCTCTTTCCGATCTTGTTCCCTGAGTCCACAATGCAATTATTGTATCTAATACGGATGGATCCCTTCCAACAGTCAGACAATTTCTCTGAAAAGCACACATTATAAAATCTTTGCCGGTAACCGTCATGATACGCATGATGACGGGGGCGTGTCTGTGATGCCCGTTGGATTGGGGGCTGTTTAGATCTCACAATGTATTTTCCACCAAACGTAAAATTTTGCCAAACCAAGGGATCAAAAAAAGTGAAGGACACAGGGAAACTATATTGTCCACAGCAAGATAATAAATTATGCACCTTGAAAAATATCTACGCTCATTCATCCTTTGGGGATACTTTAAAATAGGACTAAAAATGCATTGACACAACCCCAAACATTGACCCTTAGGAAAAGGAGAATGCATCTCAGCAAGAAGAACAAATTCAAGATGTGGCAAACTTACTGCTGACAGAGGGAGACCAGGTTCTCGTCTGTTGTGTGGGTGGGAAGGCCTCGTATGTACAGGTTAGTCTTGCTGAGTTTGTCGTTGCCGTAACTACTCTGCGAGGACTGGGAGTGAGGGGAATGTTGCTGACTGGAAGAGCCTGAACTGCCCGCTGAGCCGGTGTTACTGGCTGGACTAGGCGGGGGCATGGTTCTGACCGGTGGGTATGTCTGCTCAAAGAAAAACCAAAACAGGAAACAAGAAGTTAGCACCGACATCTTCATGGAATTCATGATGCAAATACCCCAAACAAATTACTTCATCCGGAGTTATAGTTGATATTCCCTTATGTATAAACACAATTTCACATTTCACAATTGATGACACAGAATCTTGGATTACCATGACAACAAGACAAATAAAAGTATCACATTCGGTGCAAGTTCCACAAGACATTTGACGAAACACAGCCACAGACTGGACTTCATTCAATCTAGGATTTGTTTCTGTTCACCTGATGATACAGCTTTCTTACTCAAGTCAAGTAAAGCACCATCTTTGTTACTTTACTTGCAAAGATCTGCAACCGTACATACCGTGCAATAAATAAAGTCCATGTTTAGTCCCGTTTACCAAATGCCTGAAAATCAACCCCAATGACTACCAACACTTCCAGGGAATCATACAGCTTGTCCTGCCAGTTTTTTGGGGGGGAAAGTGAAAGTATTTATCAAGGACACAATGGACAGCTTGGACCAGTGACTATGCATTTCAAAAATCCAGCTAATCACAAGGTGCCTACTTAAGTTCCAGCATCAGCCAAAGCACTGAGTGACTAAACAACCCTCAGATCTGCAACACATTATACATAACAATTCAACCAAATGGAGCATTGACCTATAAAATGGTATGGTCCCCATAAGCCAGCAAGGGGATCTATTCTATCCCTGAGGAGTAAAGCAATTAATTATGCATAATTGTTGTTCTCCTGATGGTTATGCTGGTATAGGTCAAGACACTCTACCTTACTTCCTTTCATTACAAGACAGACATCATGAGCAATTAGAGCAGCCCAGGAGAATGTATAATGACCCCCACCTCTAATTATCATTGAAATTGACAGTGGAAGGAGAAATACTTCTGCTGAAGAGACAAATGGATAGAGCATTCAGCAAAACCTTTACGAGTAATTTTAAACTTTACGATTAGGCATATCTGGGATTCTCCACTATTGTAACGGGTATCTGTGGGGCCTAGTCGTAAATTTCCAACCCCCCCCAAAAAAAAACAACTGAGCATTTCAAGGGCAGTTTATAGTGATTTGACCTGAATGGGGCATTGTTTAGACAAAACTGAAAATGAACCAAAGCTTTGAGTAGTACCTTCAGAGGTGAAATGCAAAGGGGCCGACTGTCAAAGACTGAGACACAAAACAAAATTTAGGAGGGACTAATTGAGAAGAAGCAGGTTTTCTATCAGACCAGAAATCAACCAGAGTAAAGGGGAAGTCAAAGTCCATGTTGATTGGTCATACATGTAGGCCTATACGATCTTCATGACGATAAAGCCATGACTACTTCCAAGTACTGAGATTCTTGTCCATTTTTGACCCAGTAAAGACTCTTCCCTTCGCCTCAAACTATTAGGACTGCATCCAAGTGCACAACTGGGAGGTACAAAAGAAATATTGGACCCCAAAATTTGGAGATAAATTTATGGGCGAGGGGACCCCCAGGGGATTTTATTTATTTTCTCTGGAATCATACTCATGTTTTATGACAGACCCCTCACTTCATTTACTTCTCTGTTTACATTCCTCACCTGAGAACTTCATAAGCCATTGATAATAAGAAAGGCAGGACAAAATACTCTGGAGCCCTACCAAGGTCAACATTTTTTAGAAAGAAAAAAAAAAGTCCATTATGGGAGGGGAGATTTGTACAGCCAAAGTTTAGCCCATCTGGATCAATATTTTAACAACACCATCTGGAGATAAAACACTTGTAAAGTAAGCCCTGGGATGAGGCAATGATTAGCTGTGGGGATAGCAACCAGCATTTAAGCAGACACATTAGCAACAATTTATGAGGGTAGCAAATACTTGATGGCATAGATGGCCACAAAGAAGTAACACTTTGAATATTTATATATTATCTTTCAGCAATTTGCAAGAGAAATTCTGCACTGGATCCGGATCCAGCATCCTTTCGTGCATTAGTTGTTCACTTTCTCACCAATTCACCAGCTGAAGTCTGACCAGGACTATCCGCCCTGAGCTGAAGTGTACCCCCAATTGGTGAAAGAAAGACAGGTGGTTACAAGCGGGCTCTTGCACGCATTCTGCGTGTACGCAAAGACCATACATGCCAGAAAAATTAGTTATGCGCACTCAGCGTGTTCCAGGTCAAACGGGAATATACGTGTGCGCCTCATGACGCGCCTCTGCGGTGAGTACCAAAAAACATGCCCTCTTTTGTTCCGCTCGGAGTGGATTTGCAAATTGTTCTGAAATTGAATAATGAGGCGCCTAAGAAAAGAACACGTCTCTTAGGCTTGCCATACGTCTCAAGTGTCTCTAGTTCCATTCTTCCTCAAGCACCAACTGAATGGACTTTTACTGATCCCTACCATTCTCCATGGACGGCTTTCTGCACCAATGCTTCTTCCAACTTTATGAAACCAAAATCTCCCTTTCCTCTCATTCAAATCCCAGCCCTGAAACAAAACAGTTACCCAGGTCTCCTCAATGAATAAACTTCCTTTTGGAGTCTTCAAGACCAAAGTTCAAACCACAATGCATTAGTTAAGTGTCCTGATGATCACATGACAAGATCACCAGTACAAGACCAGGATAATACTATGTCCATAGGCTATGCCTATTATAGTGAAAGAAGCTTTCACCGCGAGCTTTCAAAACCCGTCAATATTATTTTTAAGTCCATCTGCTGCACTTATATGTAGGCATACAATTAGCCCGATCTTGCGAGTGTCACTTTACAATTTTAGCTGAATTTATGAGCCCGAATAATAATAACAATAGTCAAACCTGACACTTCAAAGAGTCTGTTATCATCTACATGAAGGGTTGGCTTGTGACAATGTACATTTCTCACCTACTCAAATCAGAAACAAGACATACATGTGCAAAGAGATTTCAGTAGTCCTTGTTTCCCTCCATAACAAGTTGCTACAATTTTTGATGTGTCATTCAAAGTGGCAAACACCTTGACTTCCAAGTCATGAATTAGGATAGAACGTGCTATGTTTAATTTCACGGTTCATGTCCACTCACTGAGGAAGATAACTTATACCGTGGTTGCGAAGGATAATTCGGTTTTTCTCTCTCTCTCCTTGGGGCATGCCTTAATTTCATACTTCAGTAAGGCAACTCTGGCGAAGGCGCTACATCATCCTGCGAGGGCGACACATAACTCGGGCAAGGATTTGGCATTAAAAGAGAAAGATTACGGTTCATTTCCCAATAACAAAGAGCTGACACCAAAACCTACTTTGAACTTTAAGTACAGACAACGGAGGGAAAGTTTGAGAAGAAAAGTTACTCAAGAAACTCGAGAGGAATCAAGAAGGGGTTCCATGAGAAGCTGTCCTCAAATGGAACTCACTCAGTCATACAGTCAGTCCTGGTGAAAAACGTCCACGTGAACAGCTCTCTCACACCAACTGCCCAGTAAATGAATACCTCATAGCAAGAGATACAGTGCCTTCTAATGGTCAACTTCTCCATGGATACGAAGACCCACAGCCTCCTCCCAGCTTGGCAAGACCATCTCATTAATTATACCACAGCTCTAGGATTACACCAACCTCCCACTGGGGGAGAAAACACCCAAGCCATCTGGGTTAAGATGTCTAGAATATTGACGATTTTTTAATCACCGGGCTCGCATAATCAACTGGCAGATGGGCTGTGGTTATTGACAAATTACCCCCACAGATATCGATGATCTTCAGCATGATAGATACTGTACAGTCAGACTGGTACAAAAATAGATCATTTGATGGGTTTAGGTCTGGGTGTATGGTGATACTCTTTCAAGTTCCATATAGGGTTTACAGCCATCTGGAGTAGACATGGAAATAATGTGCGCATAATGATACAGTGAACTGATGGCAACTGTGTCAACAGCACTAGAAAATAGAATTCTTTCAAGTTAAACAGTGACGGTTGAACAGTAACCCGAGAGCACGGGAAAAATGCATATTTGAATGAATTTGAATGGGCGGTTTAGTTGTTTAGATGGCTTTAGTTTCAAGAAGGAATAATTATTGGCTAGTTGATGTTATGTCTGATGACATATGCTGAGCAGTTTGTACATGTAAGTTAGAATTGTGCATACTGTACATTGCCAGAATATTACTTGTGCACATTGCTTCAAAAAATCTTCATGCTTATTAAGATACACAGAGAAGACTAACAGAGCTCCCAAAGTAATCCAATAAATGAATTCTACAATTCCAAACAAATAAAGCTCAAAAGATAGATCAGTTTTCAGAGCTACATGTAGATGCAATGTGTCAACTCTACGAATCTGATGCAATGGAAAGAACACAACGTCAATTTTTTTCATAAAGTTAGATGTCAAAAACAGACCACTTCAGGCAGCAACATAACAATGGGAAAACTGTAGAGGAAGTCAGCAGATATTAATAACAAATGCATTTGGCCATGACACATAGGATGTACTAGTATTTTGATTTTTGGTATGCACAATGACAAAATATCTGCTGAGTTCAAGAACAAAGTACAGATTTGCAGTGCATGTAATTTGCATCAATTCCTCATGCAAAAGACAGCTTCTTCCTATTTCAAATCATGTCAATTTTGTTTCAGTTCCTGAGATGTTACTGGTTAATTGGGGTACAATTGAATTAAAGTAAGGAAAGTGGGCCACTGAGGGAAAAATTCCCTTCAAAAGTTGAACATTGTGGGGCTCTCAGAACGCTCTTTTACTACTTCCTCTCTTTTCCTCCCCTCAATACGACCAAGTCCACATAATCTCAACACTCACGAGGGGTCTGTTACCAAGCATGTCCAGTGACCAAATTTAATCAAAAATAAAAAGCAAAAAACTATCACAAAAACCATGACATTTGATAGAGAAGAACAAAATAAAATAAAGAATCATACATGATAGACAAAGACGGTCTGTCCGTGGGGATTGCTGTTATATCCCGGTAACACGTAGGTAGGCTGTCCGCTGGTCTTCATGGTAAACAAATTTCTTAGCGTATCCGCAAAGCGTTGACTTGGACCAAGTGTTGAAACAGCTGATCAACACTTCAGTTTCCACTGATCGTATAACTCCACAGGCTCCTGTGCTGGATGTATGTATGACTCTCTAGTCACTCTAAGAGGCACACCTGCCTTTAACTGCTGACAGGGAGAGATGAACGGTGTCCAGGTTGTGCAGTTCCACGCAATACCACTGACCAGCAGTTTGCTCAACGCGCAGGGCTAGTCAATTCTGCCCGCTTCGGTGTGTGCAAAGCTGAAGTACATTCAGTTTAAAGAGCAACACATTATAACCACTTGTCCCCCAGATCACAGAAATCCACAATCTCTTATTCGTCCAGTCACTACCGGTGAATTCATTCAACTCCGATGCCTCTTGTGTTGTCCTGGTGTAACTTCAAAAAAAGACCACACCACTTGCAGGATGTGTCACACAATACACTGAATGGCAACGAGGCCTGGTTCTGCGGTACTGGTCCAAGGGAGAAAGTTTCAGCCTGTCCTCCAGTAAGCTGTGAACATAAATGCCAAAGTGGGATGGGCCAGCACTGCAACGGTGCCACAGCAGGGCCAATGGGTCTTGTTGGTAAACGCCCCTGAGCTATGTGCGCAAGAAGGGTGCAAGTGGGTGCCACTTGAATGGACAGGTCTGTGTGTGTGTGTGTGTGTGCCCAGCTCACACAATAAACACAAGATGCTCTGGTATGCCAGCTATGCCACGCACTGAATGCAGCCTTGCATGGAGCTGTGGGTTTGACACTAATGACAACTTAAGTCACTGTGCGGTGTGGTTGTGCAGTACAGCTGTGCAGTACATGTACACTGGATATTGTCCCCACACACAGGAGTGGGTGACAGAGACCCACCATCTACACAGGCATTGACTAATTGCCTCAGTGGTTGGCTAACATTGGCTGCATAATGCAGGGATGTGGCTACAGCGATATAATCATGACATGCGCTCTGAATGCCTGTGTTGATATCATCGTAATCAAATTCAATTTTGATGAACAACTGGCATAGCCGAGGGAACAATTCCACTAGGCTTCAACTGGGGAGAAATTGGGAGTGTAACATGGAAGGGGTTGAAAGAAACAAATGAAGGATAGGGAAAAAAAGCATTATTCTCCAACGTCAGAAAAGGAACAAGATCTAACAACAATAACTTCTAATTTCTATGGAACCTTTTCCCAACAAAGTGACTGATTTAGGAACTTGCACTAAACATGAGTACAGTATCATTTTGAATAGAGACCTACATTTTTCAGTTTCTGGTCCATCAGAAACAAGATCTCTTACTTAGCTGGAATCTTGATGTAACTGGCACAGGCCAGGTATGTCATATTCAGAAGGGATTCAGAACACATGGTGCAATCATTCATGCTGTGGGTAAGTATGTGAAGCATTTGGTCGGATAATAGAACATTAATCAATATCTCAATGGACACTGAGAATGTTTCCTTTTTTCAATAATTTTTTTGTCAGTCTTGTAATGTTGAGACCCCCAAAAAGAATCCAAGAACTGCAACTCGAGGTTCAAAGTGTGTTTAATATAATCTTTACTCCCAAACTGCTCAATAATTCAAATGGTAGGTCCGTCAGTTCTGTTATGTTCAGGTTACCATGGAAACCACTGAAATAGTTCACCCAGCCAAGTGAGTGAATGGTCAAGTGGAATAAATGACCTTAAAATCTGGAAAAATACTATGATAAATGGAAGTTTGATTCTAAGAACGCCAACAACACACTCAGGTTAAAGGACTGGAAAACCCCAAACAATTCCTCTACAAAAAGACACAGTCTTTCAACAAAAGATGGCTATAAACCTTGAAGTCATAATCAAACATTCCTTGGTCTTTTTCTATTTGATAGTTTCTGAAAATAACAGGACACTCCCACTTTCTCCACCAAGCATTCTTGACCCTGGGGCACCCCAAGAATGCCATCATGTCTACCATTGGGAGGGGAGGCATTTCTGTGATACCTCACTCATAGATTCTAATTGCTGATTGGTCAGACTATTCTGGGGATTGATTATGGGAGTTGCCATTGGTTGAGATGTGGACTAGGCCATTCAGAATGGAACAATACCATTGGATAACTCACACTGCAAAGGTCTGCACATGACTAATTAAAGTTTTGCATACTGCAAACTTTGCTACTAGTGAGTTTTCCAATGGGCATTAGACATATTCTGAAGTTTGTTTTCTGGTGAGTTTTCAAATCTTTTAGACCAAAGCCCATTGGTCAAATTCTCAGTGTCTATTCCACTGACATAACTGACCATTCACAATGTTCCTTCCATGTATGACGAGTCTACGGTTGTTCTTCTTCTAAGGAAATCACTGATTGGTTACAGGATTAACTCACATGACCTTTTGCTGTTACTGCAAACTGGTGCAATACTTGGACCTGGACTATATTATACCTTGCTCAAGTTACATTATTTTGAAGTCACGGGATCTAACGTGTTATGTAAATCATTTGCAACCCCCATGTGGAGTGTCAAACATGGATGTAATTATCTCTTTCCGAGTGACCTCCTTCAAGTGATTGCGCTCAACTTTCTGAGCAAGGAGAGACTAATATCACCAGATTTACGCTGTCCTTTGGAATGGAATTTGACATGTTCACAAGGAACCAGAGATATGTCAGGGGCTCTTGCCAAGCTTTTGAATCGTGAACAAGCAGCACTGAGATTGAGAGATGAAGGGAGATCCTCAAAGTATTCAGCATAGCGTTAGTAACGATAATATTCTTCTGACATTTCAACATTCCTACCTGCTAGCAGTAGTAAGGTATATGAAGCTTAAACTTGCCTAAGGCAGCAAAAACCCAAATGATAAAAATCTCCAACTTTCCAAATTTTTTTTCTTGGGGGGGGAGGTCACAAAGCCTGACTTTCTGACAATGAAACACACAGGCTGCAAACAATGCTCTTGGGGACCTGTTATCATGTTATCACATTTGTCAACTGAAAGTAATATTGTTCCATTTTCACGCCCTTGTTAATTTTGTTACTATGTGTAGACTATCACCTTGAACAGCTCTTCAAATAGGCCCTCACCTAGTACTTGATTTTAATCACAAGAGGCTAATGTTCCAGTACAACATATTCACAATCGTGAAGACAAGCTGGGTTTGTTTTTTTTTTGTAGTGGAAAGACCTCTACTCAATAAACCCTACCACACTGTGAGTTTCCTAAACTTGGCCAACAAGGATGGAGAAATCGGCAGTATGAACAACCCCTATCCATGGCA
Organism: Acanthaster planci; assembly: GCF_001949145.1. The sequence goes on from NW_019091364.1 coordinate 941,345, forward strand.
TTCGCATAGTCCATGCCACCCTTACGCTGCATACCAGTGGAATCAAAGACCATGCTGGAATGCTCACAATTCTTTCATTCAAACCCCACGAAAGAAAAAAAGAAAGAAGAAAAACCACAGAGGTTTAGTGAAAAGAGGCTGCACAGTTCCCTGGCCCCCTTAATCCTCTGGTCTCCTGTGCCCCATTCACTGGGCCAAATCAGTTCTCTCTCCTCCAAAGGAGAGAAAAAAAAAACAAGTAACTCAGCAGCCACTTCAAAAGTGACTTTGCTCTGGACAAAACAGTAGCCCCATCACACTAACAGAGAGAGAGTAACCTGTTCTCTGGTTCTGTTTAGTAAGTGCATCCAAGGACGAGATCCTTCCTTCTTGGGTCCTTTTATTCAACGGTGAGGGAACTCAATGGCTTTGTTGGACACAAGAGAGAGAAGGCTTCAGAATCTCTCAAACAAACCCTTTTTTTTTGTGAGTCCTGAAGACAAGAGGGCCCCCCCGCTCCTTGGGAATGAGTGGGGGAGGGGAGAACAAAAGTGGATCTTTAGCAAAGCATGCCAGCCGCAGGCTAACAAGCAATGAATAGCTGTGATTTAAGGACTTAGAAAAGACGCAGATAACTTATAAGCTTTTAATACTGTTTGGGGACCAGGGTGGCCTCAAAAGAGCTGATTTGAGCATGTTATATGTAAAGCTCGTTAAAACTTTCACAATGTGAAAAGATCTGTAAAATGAAGACTGAAATCAGTGTGCATTTTTACCTTCATGACTTTTTTCAAATGTTACCCTTGACTTCCCAGATCCTGGAGATTTCCACCAGGAGGCCAATAGAAGGATTCCTCAGAATTCCCCAGCAAGTATAGCACATTAGGAAGGGAATGGGTTTGTTGCCTTTTAGAAATGACAAGGGCCAAAAAAAGTGGACCAGAGCACAGCAGAGGAAATCGGGGGTTTTCAGGATGGTTCTTGAATCGAGCGACTCTTAAACAAACAACAAACCTTGTTTTGTCATATTAAGGAACGTCAATAGTACTTGCCATGTCTGCAGAATGTCCATAACAAAGGTTAGGCATCCATGCCAAAGCTTTGATCTCTAAGCACTATGGTGTAATCATCTAAAAAGCACAACTATGAAGAGACCCAACAAAAACATTTCAACAAACCTCAGAATTTGCAGTTGCATATGTTTGTTGACGGACCTCATTTGCTGAACGTCAACTGTCAAGGAAAAAGTTCTTTAGCTCATTTTTTTTTCTTTTTGGGTTTCAAAGACAGGATTAATATCTGGAATTCCAAATCCAAAGGAAAGTCAGGATTTAAATTAACTGTAGACATGTTTATATGTGAGTCATTCATGGAGTTAGGTACCAAATAAACCTTTCAGAGAATTTTCCTAAATCTGTCTGCAGTGCATACCACTGTTATTGGGATTACTCAGATTGCCGGTTGCCTGCTTGGGGCGTGACTTCACTCCAGCCGTTTCTGGGCAACACACACTAGGGAAAAGAATTGATGAAACACTTCCAGAAATGATGTTGGACATGCCTGAAGTGCTGATAACCGCAACTCCGGAACATCCGAGGACGACTTTCCAGGAATAGGAAGAACTTACAAAATCTATTCCAGGTTAGAATGTGAGCATGTACAGAAAGGCTACCTTGTAGAAAAAATGACGAATGAAATCACTACAAAAATAAATTTTCTTTTACATGGACTTTTGGGGAAAAATCCTTTGTAGACATACAGCCTCCTTCACATACAAACCTAATGATAGTGGTAACCTAAATGTAATTTCTAAAAAAAAAACATAAGCAAGAAAAACAGAATTACAGGTATCAATACATTACAAGTGTTTTTCCAAAAAAAATTCTGCCACACTTTAAAAATGTGTATTACATGAAAAAGTCAGTGGGAAATTCAGTATTATTTATGCTCCAAAGAATATTCAAATAAGAGAAACTAAATATAAAATTGTAACTTGATACCAAAAAAAAATTAATGAACACGGAAAACAAGAAAAAATCAGAAGAATCCCGATACTCCAGATAATCAGAAATAGATCTCTGCGATGTCACACCAAGATTAATCAGTAACTGGAAACTGATCCAGAGGACGTGTACATGTTCCAAGACAATCCTGAAGACGTTTAAAAATGCATGATCAGCGGCGAGAAAAGACCAAGTCAGTTTCAGAAGGCTGTGGTGTAATTCAACGGCCACCTGACAGAAAGATACGACAGGCCCCTGCTCTTTATGCACTCAGTATTTTTTGAGAACATTATGTTATGTTCTCTCACTGTATTACGGGATCTTGAAATTTGACACACTTGAAATAATCACATTTCAGATCAAATGAAAAGTTCTACCAAAATATTAGAGTAAAATAAAAAGGGGAAAAACCTGTCTGGCCAAACCTCAACCTGATGTCCTTCTGAGGGGTACTGGGAATTTGATCAACTGCAAAAGATGGCAGGGGGCATCTGGAATGGCAATCTGACCTCCGTAACAGGAACAGACAACTACCTGACAGCTTCTGAGATTTCACTGGTTCTTATTTGTCCTTCCTTGCAATGTGATTGGCTGAGTTCTGGAATAACCACAGCTAACTAAGGCATACAGAGCTTATTTTACCCAGAAAAGCATTGGTGGCTTAACCCAAACCTCTGCTAAAAGCAAAATTTGGAATCTTTAAGAGCATACTACTTTCTAACGTGAATGAAAACTTGAATGAAGACTAACAAAACAAGCAGCAACCCCGTATATACACCAGAAATGGCACTGAAGTCTGTAGTGAGATGGAACACTCCATCAACAGGGCAAATAATTACTTTACAGTACCCAAAGGAAAACGTGCTGGTCACCCAAAACTAAAATTTTGTTCTAGCACAAGAGGGGGGCCAGTTAAAAAGTATCTCTTACATGTACCATTTTTTTCTTCACAGTACCTTGACATACTTTTTCTGTAGACAGATGTTAAGCCAGAATAACTCCCAAAATAATTTGCATACGTGAATTGAGCCAGAGTTCATCCATTTGGGCATTTTGTGCAATCACAGTATTTTTCTTACTCTTAGGAAAAAAATCTGACATCTAAAAAATAAAAGTTATCGAACTCATTAAACAAGATTTCCTGTCATTCGGCCTTGTCTGATGAGGTTCTCTGTCTCCGGGGATGCAGCAGCTGGGATGATGCCTTATCAGCACAAGATGTCATTGCCATGGTAATAGATGTTATCCTTGGCTAAGATGCAGACAGTTGCTCCAGCTTTTATTAGTGTGGGGAAACAATGAGAGATGGCTGTGGGCCACCTGAACGTTATTAGGCCATCAATCTGTGGTCTGGTGGCCTGTGTGCAATACATACGAGCCCAGTATCGCTGGCCACTTCTTTCCAAACTCAGGACTACGTAGTTTGGCTATCACTTCAAAACAGGACTGATTTGGCCACCAAATTACTACTAGAATATTCTGGTCAATAGAAAAGCTCTTGTGGCCACTTAAACATTGTAGCCGTACTCCATGGCCTCTGCTCTGTTACGGCCTGAGACCAACTCACATAGAAAACGGTAACATGTTAATGTATTTGTCTTTGGGTACCACTCAATACTGGCTAGCATCCTGATTGGTTGACATTAAACTGAACATTCAAAAGATTCAACTATATTTGATGCGTGACATTTTTCCCAGGTAACCATTTACTCTGATGCAAACCGTTTGACCAGCCATGTCAACCAATGAATTCTGGTAAAGCGCCCTCGGCAGACACTGCATCAAGCAGATGCAGATATTTGCAAATGCTCAGCCTTCAACATGGATAGGAGTAAACCCATCCAGGTGCTGAAATCAGTAAAATAATCACTTGATTTCAAAGGGCCACCATTCTTTCGCGACACTGATTTGATTAAAAATGATGAAACTCTGTGTAGATGAAATGCTATGGAAAAAAAAGAAATAGTTCTAATTATCAACTAAAAGCCCAAGAGAGAGAAAAACAAAGCATGGCTGGTACTGCACATGAGAAGGATCTAAAAACTGATCCTGTAATGCATCACCTGCACTTTTCCTGCCAACAAACACGGAGGGGGGAGGAGAAAAAAAGTCGTCTGGCCAAGCGTACGGAACGGGAGACCTAAGTGTACTGCATATTGATCTGCGAGTCATCGCGGCACATATGCAGTGCCTTCATATGTGAATGGAGAAGAACGTGGACTGGCGAGGGGGGTTCGCCAAAAATCAATGGTTGAAGCATAGAGGAAATTAGCGCGCTGCTGTCTATTAATCTAAGCACTAGATTTGTATCTGAATACGCTACATGTTTACTTATGGATTTTTTTTCCCCCTTCAGCCCTGGAACCCTGTGGTTTTTTGGAGGCGATTTGTATCAAAGGACTAGTAGTTTTACATTAACCAGCTGTGAATATTTTGACACTGTTCCGGGTGCTGGGAGCAAATCTGCTGCCTGGCGTGTTAGAAGCTTGTTAAGCTACATGAATAAATTTGGCTGAGTTGTTTCTCTCGAGTATTAAATCTCAAGATTAAGGACTCCTTATAATGTTCAATAGAGAAATAAAGTACCATTTTCTAAAACTCAAGAATAGATATTACGAAATAGAAAATCCAAAAGGTTTTAAAACTGTTCCCTCAAAGTACAGTACATTTTAAATTTCACATACAGTAGAGTGCACTCTCCAAGGTATTCAGATAACCAGACAAAAAGCCAGACATCAAAACAAGAGAGGTGTTCTTTTTTTTCTGCAGAAGGAATTGAGGCATATCAATTTTTAATGCCAAATGAATTCCTAAGAGAATTTTTGCAATGAGATTGAATGCAATGAATAGCAAACTTGGTGCGATCAATTTGCGGGCTTGCCATTACTTTCTCTCTTTACAGGTGACAAAGAACTTCTGTCATTGTGACAGATCCTATTTGTGGCCAGCGCTGAATAGAAAACTTCACTGTACAATTGCAAAGATGAGATTGAAATAACATGCCTAATTTAGCAACTTTTGTTACTTCAGCCCAAATTATAGTCCAACATTTTGCAAGATTGAGGACATTCACTTCAAGCGAACTGTAGAATTTGGTGGATTAGGGAGGGGGAAACTGGTACTTTTCCTTAGGTTACCATGGAAGATATCAAAGAACAAGTCATCCAAGTTTATTAGGAGACAGGCTGCCTGTATCATGCATATGCCGGCTAAGATCCCCATTCATTTGCCACTTGCTATGTGCACAAATCTCTAATGTGTTCAACACATTTCATCTCAATAAATATTTCACCTTTAATTGTAAAAAAAAAAACTTTGCTGAAATTTGCAGCTTTGTGATGTTTCAGAGGGCATTACAATTGATGTAGACAATGTGTAGGTGGCAGAATTACATGTAGCCTTTAAATATCTGTAGGGTAGAAGATGGTTGCAAAGCAGTGATTGCGCAATAACCTTTCGGCCGGTGGCCTATTTGCAGTACTTTGCCAGCTTATTAGTAATATTACCATGAAATGAACCCCTTAACCTGTAAAGAATTCATCAAACAGACCTCTAGCTTGTGAGTCATTCTATAGAGTGATGCAGGCTGCTAATCGACACTAGAGGGCAGGGTACAGGATATGTGGGCATCTAGGAAGTTGAAACCGAAACTGAAAGCATAGAGTGGCATAATTAAGGGTGGGGCACTGTTAGCTACAGTTGCTAAGCACATAAATGACTCTGGCACTTTTCACCACGGTTGCTAAGCGCTTAAAAACTGTTGTAAATGAAGTCTGAGTGAAAACTGCTGAGAAAAATCCAGGCAGACAGAGTGATCACAAGGGTTGAATTGATCCTCCGTGGTGCAGGGATCTCTACTCACATATACAGGCAGCTTTCAAGATAGTTTAAGTTTCAAATTAGTATGATCTAGACCTCTTAATTTCATCATTTGATGCATTCAAAAACAAATAAAACAGGTAAATCAAATTTGAAAAAAACGGAAGTCTGATGAGCCCCATCTTTTATTTTGAAACAGTCCTGGGAACCATTTTAGACTACAAATTCAAGCAAAGTCTAAAAAAATAAAATATGTGACCTTGTAACTGCTTTTCCAAAATGAAAAGGCAAACAGTAGGAAGTGTTCCATTTCAAATGACACCTACTTTTCTTGACAGGGAGGATTTGGAGATGGTCCCTGAGCAGATCTGAGAGATTACTCTGATTAATGATTGACAGTGGCCCAAATAATCCCTTGATCACTGGTCCATGGGGCACAATTAATCACTTAGGTTCCCCCTTTTCATACTCTAATGTGGCACATTCTCACAAAGTTTTCATTTTTTTAAAATCAAGAATAACTGAAACACTTTAGCAGGAAGAGAAACAAGATCACCAAAATCATTTCCCACATGTTCCAGGAGTAATGTGTATATACCGTCTGATTATGTCAGCCTACAGACGTTCAATCTGGGGACCTTCTACAAATATAGGTTTTCCAATATGCCTCCGAAATGATCAACAAATGCAGAACAAAGAGAACATTTGTACCCTTAACCTGGCACTGCATCTTTTTTGAAAGTTAAAACTCACAATGCATAACTAACAGCCTACGGATCAATGTCATAATATACTTGATCACAACGGCGTGAATCACTTTGATACATGACCAGCGCATACTTTCCCGTTTGCATGTCTCAGTGTGTGTTGTGTGGAATGTTGACATGACAGTTAGGTTTGTGTCGGTGGGATTGCAAGCAAGGGTTCGTCATCACATCCACATGGCAGTTCCTTCATCCTCCCCTTCAACCTTGTCAGGAAAGATAGGAAGCAATCAATCTCCCGCCTGGGATTTCTCAGCTAATCCCTAAGTGGATTAGGAAGCCAGGTCCTGGCTCCTGGGGGGATTGCGCTGACCTTGGCCTGACAACGAAGGGGGGGGGGAGGAAGGAGAGGAAACTCAGGGAAGGATGGACTTCCCTCATATCAAACTAAGGAGGAAACTAAAAAGTTCCGAGTCAAACAGAGAAAGCACTCAGCATGCTTAGTGAAAGCACTGGGTGAGGCACAGAGGGGCAGGCATAGGGTTGGAGTGGACCAACTACTGACCAAGGTACCAGGTTGATCCACAGCGGAACCTATTAATCCCTACCAGGATATGCCACACGCTAAGGTGTGGGGGCGGGGAAACCAGTATGTAGCAACTTTAAAGGGGCAGGTGGAATAAATGACAAAACGCACTTGACTGGCAGCACTGATACCATTGGTTGGTTTTAAATTGGATTCTTTGGGCTATAGTTTGGGCTACTGAAGGTAACAACGAGTACACTACCTATGGCAACCACACACACAAAATGAATTGTATTTAACACAATTATTCCACTTGTTTAGTCTGAATACACTTTAAAAAAGAAAAGGCAGCAACTCTTACTAAAAGTCTCCAAAGACATTTCTCCCGAGTGTTAAAATACATGTAATCAAGATGAATCTTCATAAGGTCACCAACATTCGCCTTTTCATCCTGAGATTTCATAAATACAAGTTGGACCTTTTCCACTCCTAAAAATATTTAAATTGCAGTAACTCAGTAACAGACAACCAGATATGACATAAAGATAACAGTGTGCATTTTATCATGTAGTTTAAACATTCCATCATGATAGCATTTAGTACATGAACCCAATGCACAGCCAATAGCTACATGTACATCTCCATGGCCAACATGCCACACAGATCTTACCTCACACATACTGAGCTTATCAGTGGTTGTCCAATTGACCTTGGTATGTAATGAACCTTAGACCAATCAAATGATACACTGGTGAACTTTGGACCAATCAAAGTCATTATTAGATTGGGAAAAAGAGGAAAATGGCATGGATGCGTGCTGGTGCACATGTATCCAACCTTTTGTGACTTTTCATATTTACTCAAATTCTTGCAGCAATCTGTAAAGAACCACCTGAAATTTGCAAAAAATCATTGACTCTACAGGTACCAATGACCTATTATTTGTACAATGTACGTTTTAAAACTTAGGAGCTGAAAAGTAAAATCCCAGTAACTACATTTAGGTAGCACTTCTTTCAACACTTTCTAGTGATTTGGAAGTACGGGAAGAAAACAAACCTCAAAATTCAACCATTTTGAGTATTTTTTAATGTTCTATCCTAGCATTTCCATGGTCATACTAACTTTGTTTCACCTTAAAACTGTGAGCAAAGATCCCTCCAGGTTGGGCTAAACCTGCAACTCCAAGTGCATGATAAAATGAACAGCCTGATACACGTATATGTATGTTATTGTCCATGTGAAATGCACGTAGCCACAACTCCCCGACAGTTTTTACTGAAGTTTCTGTTTGAGCTGATCAGATAAAAATGAAAGCAGATAAAAATGAAAGCAACAACTTTCTCTAATCCTCACTCCTCTATTATTGGCACAGATAGGATCTCTTGTTCCTGACCTTCTGGCAAACTTTTTCCGACCAACTGGAGTTGAATCTCTGAAGTGCTGGTACTGAACAAACAAATCTCTTCAATAAATCAACAGCCAGTAAGATAAGCAGCACAAACTTGGGGGTGTAATTAGTTTGTTAAGTGACAAACGGTTACTGATAATTGTGCAAAATGTTGATACTTTGAGCTCAAATTCAGGAAAGAAGCCAACCCTGACAATGCAATGAAGCAAGATGCATGTTTTCCGAATATGAAACAGCAATGCCATGCATTAAAATGTCACTTTTAAAAATACACATATTCTGAGAAACAAGGAAGCCTGTTTTCCTAAAATGATGTTTTCAACCAAGCGATTCCAGTACTGAAAACTGCTTGGCTCACGATGGCCTGCTCATGACTATGTCCCATTATGATAATGGATTAGATATTAAATGACATCACTCTAGTAGTACCTAAGGAAATACTCTGGCATATGACTTGGTGCTAGATTTCCATGTACAATTAGGGAAAATTTTAAGGAAATAACACACATGGAGATGATCAAACTGGATAGCCATTTCTACAGGCAACCTGTATTTGTGCTCAATACAGATTTCTCATATGCTTCATAGTTCTTTGGAATTAAATAATCTTCTTACATACAAACTCTTCGTTTTTTCATATCCTGATAATTACTGATTTATTACATGTGCACAAGGTCCTAGATACAACTTTCTGGAATTATTTTTCCAGATTTCCATCCTACAAATCACAATCATGGGACCAGTAATTAACTTTGACGCACTGAGCTGCCTACTAAAAATAACTAAATATAGTGTATTCTTGCTGGTATCCAACCCACTGTACTGAAGTTCAAACAACTTTTGAACAAATGAAATAGTACTTTTTCCCCAAAACAGTTGGCCAATCGCCCACAGAAGAGTTGTCCAAATTACTTTGGTTGAGCCAATTTCAATACCAGAAAAACCTTTCATTTCACAGTCCCTGCATGTGTGTGGGGGGGGGTGTTATAGGAATGCAGTTTCATTTTCTCTGAACAGATCCAGGAAAAAGACCTGGTATAAATAGACAAAAAAATATTTCCACATACATGTAAATAGTAAGACCTTATTCATTTGACTTGTAGTGCTCTGGCTTACAGACGCTCTCAGGCATACAAATCTTCACATAACATCACACACTCAACATTTTAACCAGTGACAGGTTGTTTTTCCCCCAGTATCAAATTCACCCACTGTAACCAAAGAAATCCAAGGGGAAAAGACAAAATATTCGGAGGGAGGATCCAATAATTTCCAAGATGCTGTTTCCCAATGCAACAATGTTGTTGGGTCCAAGTCATATTGTCAGTAATACAGTTGTTAGGTTACTCTTACCTTAAAGTCCAGCAACATGTATATGTATTTTTCCCCGAAAGTAAGGAGAAATAATTCTACACAATGTCACAGAATAAAACTCACTGCCTTCGAAAAGTTCATACAAATAGATTTGTACACATTTGAAATCTATTTGTACACTTCAAAGTCTTTTTAAAATACATGCACCAAACTTTCTGTCCCAGTAATCTGCCCCGAGCTGAAATGCACCCCCAATCGGTGAAACAAAAGACAGGTTGTTACCAACGGGTTCTTGCACGCATTCTGCGTGTATGCAAAGACCATACATGCCGGAATAAATTAGTTAGGCGTACTCAGCGCATATACTTGCGCACCTCATGCGCACCTATGTGTTGAGTACCAAAAAAACACGCCCTCTTTTGTTCTGCTCGGTGCGGATATTGTTTTTTGACGAGGATTTGTAGATGATTACCACAGTGGACCACCCCCTTCCCAGACTTTAGCAATTCCTTAAACATCTGTATTACTTAAAATCAGCATTTCAAAAGCTACCTACAAAAAAAAGACGTAGGTAGTTGAAGTTTTCATAGCAAAATGTACCAGACGCTGAAGAACAGATGAGACAAGAAAGGAGCAATATGCTAACTTTTCCCATCGCTGTACTTGAGAGGGACGGTCAGTCTCCACAGGAGGGAGAGAAAGCACAGAGTTGGTCAGTAGCCACTGGTCATTCGGTCAACTGATGAGGACCTTGATGCCCAGCCCGATTGACCTTGTTAACAGAGGCCAACCTCCCGCCTGGACTTTCGAGTAATAGATGTGACCATGTGACCTACTGGCAGGCCAGAAGAACCAAGGCACTTGTCCTCTGGTGAACTTTAGGAGGTCCTGGGATTATTATTCAAGCTGGATTTGGTTCAGTTGGCTGGAGTAATGTCAAGATTTCAAGGGGCTGGGGCAGCAAGGGAAGAATTCAAGTCAATAAAATTAATTTGTTGTTAGATTTGTCCTTCAGCCTGTTGATAAGACAAAAAAATGGAGAAGCAGATAGAATCTCATTGGAGTTGAATAAAGCTTTCTGCAGTCCTCGTGTATTCTTTGTTTGCAAGTGGAAGCATTACAATTGTTCCAAATCAAATTAACATGTCACGCCACACCAGAATGCTACACAGTCAAGAAGTAATTTGGCACATGAGGCAAAGTGCAACGCACAATGGGCATTTACAATTTTTTCCCCTAAAATGGGGGAAAGAAGTCAAACTAGAGAGAAGAAAGAAGTATTCATGATCCTACCAGCACACAGCTGATTTCTGTTTCCTGCCTGGTGTGTCAATGCCAACCGGGGTGACTGCACCAGGAAGGCTAAACAACACTTTCCAAGCCCCAAGGACACATCAAATCCCAAAGATCCATATTCTGGCAAACAATTCTTCTGTAACGCTATATGATTTTTAGGAATTTAAACCCCCCCCCTTAAAGCAAGATGCACAAAAACTAGACCGCTTGAGGGGACAACCGACAACAAAGGAAGGAATTAAATACTGCATTGGGCTTTGAAATAGGTCATGGGCTTGGTTGGGCACAGACGAAATAGTCAAAAAAATGCTTCGGTTTTCTTCTTTTTAAAACTAAACTACTGTTCTTTGACCATTTGGAGTAACCGCGCAATGTCCACTTCAGTGGCTTGGTTCCTGAAGAAGGTGAGAATAACTTTTGAGTCAATTTACACATTCAATATTTTCCACCATCGTCATGTCCAGCAATATATAATATAACATATAATAAATGTTATATAACATGTAATATATAGTATATTATATAATAAAAGTAACAAATCAAAACCAAACTACCCAGTAAACTAGAAATCATGTTTGACCTTCCAATATGCATTTTATTTTGAGCTGGATGACTTCTCAGCAACTTCAACCGATAAGGCAGTAAAAAAAAAGTCACAAAAACAGTTTTTAAAAAGCATACGAAGGAATAGCTCAAATGAACAATGAATTCGCAATAGACACTTTTTTCAAAAATCAATATACTAGAGGAAGTTTGAGGGCATCCCTGAGAAGCGGTGACCCCAAACAAATGACCAATCCAAGAGATGACCGCAGAAATCACTGACCAGAACAATCTTGCCCTCACCCGACCATCCCCCACTTCTCTTGATTTCAAAAAATGTCCGCCTCCTAGGACCTCTGAACAACCAGACAATTTCAAAGAACTTGTAAAACGTTGCCAAACTTTGGGGGCAGAGACCAGGAATAATCTGCACTTGAAACAACCTGAGAAGATTTGACTGCACCCTCTTTCTGTGGTCTGTTTTAGACTCAGTAGGCCAAATCCAAAGCTAAACTGCTTGGAGTTTAGTCACTGCTGGAAAGTCCTATGGACTTGCTTTAACATTGTAAGCACATCGTGTTTGTTCACTAACCACAGTCGCTTTTTTCCTGTTACAGTTGCTTCCCCAAAACACAAAACAAAAACTCTTCAATATAACACCAACTTACCAGGTTCTGGTCAAACAAAGGGTGACTGTTGAGTTAACTGTCGGGGGTTTTTATCAAAAATCACCAACAGGTGGATTGCCCAATGTTTCAGGAAATTTTAGCTTAGGTCACATGTCTCATTCTGGGAGTAGTGACTCTGACTCATGGGGAGTGTTTGACAATTACAACAGGTCTACTAGTATTTCGAAACCGTTTCACCGGCAGAATTGCAATCACAATTGCTTTCACAGACACACACATGTAGAAAACACATAGCCATAACTTCAATGCTTAAGACTGCATGACCAGCCATTTAACCCCCTGCCTGCGAGGATGCGGACCTTTTTTTCTAGGAAAGTGAGGTGAGGGGGCTGGTGTACCTCATTTGCTCTTCAATCTCAAACAATGTCAAGATTTCGTCCTCCTTACATTCAGTTCCATATGTTGATGCAGGAGTACAATGAACACTGCGCATGTATGATCTATGCAATATTTCTGGGCAGTCCACACAAGCAGAGTAATTTTTCTCGATGGAATAAAATCAGCAGAGCAAGTGTACTAATTTTTCTTTGACATGTTGCTAAGGTTTGTGTTTATTGAATTACAGTGGTATGTACATGCATGTACATCTCAAAAATACTCATCTCCTACTATGCAAAATTTGCACAATTCCAATGCAGAAATTTGTCTTCCCGCTGTTCTCATTGGGACCACAATTGACTGTTGGCAATTTAGCTTACATGAACCCTGCACTGAGAGGATCGTTTGATGTAAAAGTGGCTCGGTGTTTTCTTTTAATTTGTTCAGATTTCCTCTAGACAATTTCAAAACCTGGGGCTGCTGTCTCAACGGGCTTAAAATATCTCACAATTACACACCATTACCACAAAAACAAACTGTGTTTTCACTTCAAGGAATATTGTGAAATGGGTGTTATGCTAGGCGGGGTGTATCAACTCCCTTCTGTATTTTCTCTGGGAACAAATTGCTGTTTCAAGACATGTCTATTAGAGTTCCTGCATTTCAGCTGACAATGTGACTAAAATGTATGCATAAGGAGAGTAGTCTGAGTGGACAAATTTTTTCTGGCGGATTAACTTCCTTTCAACCATTCCAGGGCACTTTCTTTCTCTCTTTCCACATTTAAATTCGGACAAAATCAGCTGTGAAATTTCTCAACTGTCACACTGCGATTATATAAGCATCTGGACGACCATCAGAAGGTCCCATGAGTGTGACAAGGGGGATAACTCCAAGACTGATTACCTACGGCTGGTGCGCAGCAATCAAAGCCAGAGAGAGGTATGAGTTCATTACCCAACGAGGTAATCACAGTGTGGGACAATTTGGGCCGCTCCGTAGAGTCTGAATGACATCAGTGGTTAAATGAGACAGGTTAGATCAGAGCTAAATATTGAAAAGGTTGCAACATGAGGTCAGGGTAGGATGCCATTTTGTCTCCAAAATGAGGGACTGCTTTGTGGGGGGGGCGTGCACTATTAAAGTGATCATAAAGTTACATTGGACATTACAAAACTGGACAAGCTATCACCTTGTGGGTGTTAAGTGAAGGCAATATTTACAAAGGTCAGAACAATGCACGCATGCACAATGATTTGGGACCCAAAATGGCTTCTCATTTGAAGCTGTTTCAACTCTGGCTCGGATTTTTAAAAATCAATAAAGTCACAAGTTGCTAGAGCTGCTTTTTGAGGCACAGGCCTTCAAATGAATCTAGCACAATGGATATCAAGAGAAGTCAACCCACAAAATGCCCATTTTCTTCACGAGGCTGGGTCAAACTGAGTGAAACCTTGAAAGGAAGAGTTCAGCAAGCCTTGTTCTATTACAACCCCCCATAAAATCTGAGGAAGATGTCCTCAGGGACCCAGTTTTTGTCTAATATAGCCACAAATCACTCATGAGTTCACGCTTATGGCGTTGATTCAAAGAACTCAGTCTTACACCTACACTCATACAACAGAAAGTGTTGGTCAGGGAAAACAAACAGCAAGCAGAGGTCAAGGGCCAGTGGCCTCAGGACAACAGAAGTCATGCTTGACTAGGATAACTCTCTCATCTGATTCTCAGAAAGAGGATGAATTTTTCATGGGGGATGACCAAGTGGTGGGAGCCCCCTTCCCTCCCCCCTCCGTTGTCCAGTGGCAACCCACAGGATTGTTGAAACACCTGCGGTGGCAACAGTGAAGTGATTGTGAACAGGCGGGGTGGCTTTTGTGCCCAGGATGCATCTATTCACTGAGAGTGGCAGAAGCTTCTTGGAATCTTTTTCCACCCACCAAAGCCAAAGTAAAAACAAGTTTACATCATGCTGTGGTGTTCTGTTTGTGATCGGTTCACAACCAACTTTACTGAAGCTGAAACGGAGGTCAAGTTTTAGATAATCTCATCAACAAAACAGAAGTATTCCAGCAATATGGAATTAACTGCTGTGACTGCTTGTAGAAACAGTCGCCAGTGAAAATCCTGGTCCTGCCAAAGTTCACTGACTGTCATGGACCATAGTGTCGTTCGGGAATACCTTCCGACATTAGCTTTGAAAAAAAAACACTGGCATGAAAAATTGATGGGTCTAACCCAGGCTCATCATATAAAGGGCAGGACTGAGTCTTCAATGGCTTCTGGCCTTGACAGGAACACCAGCCTTCGAGCAGGTCTGTGACTGAGGTCTGAAGGCTGACACCTACACTGCCAACTGCAGATCAGCCCTAGGCAAGAGATTACACGGTCACTGATTAAGAGTCAGAACATGGACTGGCTGGGACAAGAGATGGCTCAGCTCCAGTTTAGTGGAGAGCAGATCCTCCTCTATGGTTTCTACAAGGCAGGATACCATACGTCAGTGATGACTGCTGACTGAAACCATCTGAATGACATGGATGGAATCAAGAGAAAATGATGGATGTGTTCTGCTGAGATTCTAACCTAGTTACGCTTCTAACGTGACAAAGAGACCTTTTAGCAACATACTATACAGCTTTCTAACTTTGAAATGACTCTCACAAACTGATCATGGGGTGGCCTGACTGGGTTGGTACATTTCAATTGTTGGGGATTTACCTGACAAAAATGGGTAAACAAAAAGCTATAACAGTTTGCTACCTGAATCACCATGGTTCCAGTCCACTCAGATATTGTTGATTTGAGACAATACTAAGTGAAAGATAAATGAAAATCAGTCCAAACTTGGAGAAGGGGGGGCGTGTTCAGTGTTCCGGTTGAGAGTTCAAATCCTTTCTCAGTGCTAGATTTTTTGTGTAGGCAGAGGTAATGGAACTGTGCATTTATTACACTTGACTCTAAATGAAGAAATATTCCCCAGGAAGGAGGAAGCCCTTTCTTTCACAACCCAGCATACCACAAAAATGCCATTAGTAAGTAATGTTGAAACAGGCCGAACACCCACCTGACACCACAACCTGAATTCCCACATTCCTGAAATCTCTAAGGTATTCACCTTTGGCCAACCTTTGACCCCTTCTTGAGGTCAGCCACAAAAGCAACCAGGATGGCCATATATAATGGCCCACACCATATCTCTTGGCAGATAGGGGCAGAAGTGCCAGTTGTGATATTTGGGCTTTACATGTGTTACCTGGAGCTGAGGAACATGTTGACTGATTGATAGGCAAGGACAGAAATTGATTCACAGGGCTGAAGGAATGTGATAACTATGTATGAACAAGGCAGCAATGCCCTGATAGTTGCCAAGGCATTTCATTGGATGTATTCCCAGGTACAGTTACTGAGCATGCTTGCACTTGCTTTACATAACAGCAGTTACCACTGGAGCACTAGAATGCTAACTTCGGTATGTACATGTACAGTCCAGTGCAAATGAAGGAATTTCATAGACACAAAGGGGTGGGTTTGTTAGATGTGGCTGAATACAGAACATTGGAGGTGCTGTGCTCCATTCATTCTCATGACATCCATGAAAAGCAGTCCTTAGTCATTGTTGACCACGTTAGTTTGGACTGGTCTTGTGACTGGTCTTGGGACAAGTCTTGTGATTGGTCTTGTGACTGGTCTTGTGACGGATGTTGTATCTGGTCTTGTGACTGATGTTGTATCTGGTCTTGTGAGTGGGCTTGTGACTGATTTTGTACCTGGTCTTGTGATGGTCTCAGGCCACAACTCCCAATTAAGGTACATATGCAGTGAGGGAACGCATACCGTATGACAAATGACCACTTCACTACGTATTGAGCACAAAACTCCAGGACACGGTGTACGCAACTCCTGCAGATATTCAAGAGGGGGAGCATGGCTAAGCATAGGAACATAAAGGACGATTCCCTCACAAAACGGATTTAGGTATCTGCTCCAGAGGGGTTTTTTTGTCAATCTCAGCGCAGGGAGGAAACAATCCACCCTGAAACTGAACACCCTCCTGCCACTTTAAGACATTATGCCCAGCTCTGCCTTCTGCCGGCTTGTAAATGGGTCAGTGAGTGCACGCTTGGCATGCAGGTGACAGTGCTGTGAAAAAACCAAAAGGAGCCAGTCGAGTGGCTGCTTTTTCAGCTCAAGTCCAACAAATTACAGCCCAGTCCATTTGAGCTTAGAACAACACTTCAGACAGATGTCTGGAGGAACTCGGCATGGCCATAAATGAATTTGTTTATCTTCTCTCATAGTCTGACAAAAATTGTCCATTTTAAAGTCACATAACAAACATAAAGACAACTTCAATGCGCATTTTACTATGAAGAGCTCTATTCATTTAGAATTCCATGTCATGCTAAGGAAATCTTTAAAATGAAATCTTGATACTTCAAGTCCCATGAAATGTAATTATCTGACTTCTTCCTAGCCCAGGTTGGACGACGTCTACATTGCATTGAATTCCATAAATGCTGTGTTGAAATTACTAATACCCCCGTAAAAAACATATTTGCAGGAAATTCTGCGAAACTCCACGCTTTCCGTCGCAATTCATTAACGACCTTTGTTCATGCGGTATGCATTTGCACGTGCGTGAAATGGCCTCCAAGCTCGGCCCACACCCCACATCCTGTCAGTAATGCATGTTGTCTACCATGCATTTCGTACATGTGTGAGTACCCGTGCTAGATGAACGTGTATGTACATGTAGATCGTAAATTGCGACAGAAAGCATGGAGTTTCGCAGACTTTCCTACAAAATACGTTGTTCACGGGCGTATTTAGTAATTTCAACACAGCATTTATGGAATTGGGGATACAAGGCACTTGGGAACGACATTTTGAGCTGTCTTCGTCAGGTAAAGATGTGAGGAAAAAAATGTTGAAAAAAATGTCGCATTGTAGGAGGACTTCAAACCCTAGACGTAAGTCCCAATGCAATGTAGACGTCATCCAACCTAGGCTAACTTCTTCCCCGAATCATCCATGTTGGTCTCACATCAAGGGTGCTTTTTGCCGCTCTTGTGGGGACTATATGGGCACCAAATCCTGACTAGCATGGAGAGTACCACTGAAACTGAACTCTACACAGTCCTGAAAATAACTGTCAATGAACCCCCAGCGATTGGTAAATTCTGTGTTTCAACTACTAGAGGGCTGAGGCATGCACACAGCTGATAGATTTTCATTGACTGAATCTCGGCAAACGCAACAAGAGACCACCAGGAGGATCTGGTTGCCATGGACTCGCAGGTTCACTTTAAGATCAATTTGTATGCAGGTTTGGAGGCTAGCAGGGATGGGCTCGTGAAATCGACTTCAAGGAGCACGAGAGATGCTCGCATCAAACTGCAAAATATGAGAAGAATAGTGCCTTTCTGGTATGATTCAGTCTCTGAATGTCTCCAATGCATGGAACCAGAAGGATTTAAGACACGGATACGTGGGTCCTTGGGACAAATTTCTGGCTCATAAGAACCCTAAGCTCACATGAATTCAGAGAACTCCATACCCGGGTAAGAGCAAATTAGAAAGCAGTACACACAACAATTCTCTGAAAAATCATGATGTAGAAAATCTCTTGATGTCTTTGAAACTTTGTTAAAAATGTATCTCTTCATGGCGGTTTTTCCTCACACTGTATGCTCAGTTTTGGCAAGTAATGGCTTTGGTGATGGGCAGTTGCGTATATGCGTATATTGTTATTACAATACAATGTTTAAACAAACGAGAAAATCACTCAGGCCCTATTTCACTGATTTGCAAAAGGAACTGCAAAAATTCAATGCAAATTTTATCACGAGTAAAGAAAGCTAATAAACAAAATGGCCGTTCATCAAATAAATTCAAAGTAGAACTCCAAAAAGCTGTGTGAAATCTCACTTATTTTCCATGAATGCCCAATGAACAGGGTCTTCAAATACATACAGTGCATGTTTTCTCCACATCTCAGACAGCTTACTCTTGTATTATATTTCCATTTTTTACCAAAACAAAAACCGATTTGATTTCAGCGCATTAGAATGAGGAGACACAAAATACAGGTAATTTGAGACCAAAAACAAAAAACGCAGGGAATTCTGGATAAACATGAAATTGGCTTTTGTGCAAACAAATCAGATGGGAATAAGCGGATTCGAATTTGGTTTTATGTCAGTCAGAAAAAGGATCACAGCATGGATCTGCAGCACGTAAATTTCAGAATTATTCATGAATGGAACTTTGAGACACAAAGTTTTTCTTCCTTCGTACAGACGAACTTACAGAAAAAAGTGTCCAATAGATAACTTACATCACATAAGATACTTGCTTCCTTTTCTTGGCAAAAGTCACTAAATATGGTCGGTCTAATGAATAAGAGAACCTGTAATGTCGCTGTAACACAGGATATCTAAATGAACATTTGTGGTTGACAAGAAATTGGTATGACTTCGTGAAGCGAAAAAATCAATATTCTAAAAATGTACTTCATGAAGGAAACAACTTTTAAATAGGAGTAAAACTGTAATTGTTTTTAATATTTATTTGCAACCATGTTTCATTTTTGTATGTTTTTTCAATTTCTGAAGCCTCAGGTTTTATCTTTTAACTGATAATTTCTAAGAATGGTGGGAAGGAAATGTGAATAAAAAAAAGAAAGGAAAGCAAAAATTAACCCACATATCCAACATATAGGATATCCTGGTCGCTTTTTAAAAATCCTTTCTGTTTTTATTCTACGATCATTTTGACAACTGCTTTAATACTCCAAGCCAGGTTTGCCAAATAAATATTTCACTGAAGCCTTCCTTTGTAAATATTTCCACTGACTGTGCATTAAACTAACCACCTTCAACTACACACAGCACAATCATCAACCTGTTTGCTCTAACTTGAATTTTCAAAACGGGACATCCCTGGCCAGAGACACAATTTCACACAAACCCATCAATAGAACTGCATCATAAATTCGACACTTCAAGTTATTGAACACGTTAGCCTAAAGCTAGCTTAATGCTTTCGACCATGCTGTCATGCCATGGTTGACCGACAAGCATAAAAAAAACAGTCACACTTCTCCACTTCCGTTCTCATTCCACCTTCAATTAGCAAGTCAATATAATATTGAAGTTCCTAGTCCAAAGGAAAAGAGATGGAAGCGGCTAATCCATTCTGACTGTACTCAGAGACAAGGCCCTCCCCAACATAAATAATTAGCAGCAGTAATTACATTACGGCATGTCGTGTCAGATGAACCGCTGGTGGTCGAGGCTACCGGGGAGTGGAAGGTCTGAATCGTCACGATTCACGGACGATGATCCTTGGGTGATCGTGAGCAAATTGGTTAGAGTCTTGATGCTGGGCTAGGCCAAGAGTTTTCCAGGCACGCCTTCCCACTCAACACCTTGACACACAAGCAACTTTGTACAAAGACAGACTCCTTTTCAGCTGCAGTGAATGATATTGTTGGACCGTGGATAAACCTGTTTTTGAAAGAACACGAACCATTCTTTGTAACAGTTAGCCTTGATTTCAAGACACAAGTTTCCAATGTTAAACTTAAACTCTTAAACAATACAAGAAAACACTTAGCCCATTAAGCCTTGCATAAATGTAAATAAATTAATTCAATGAAATTTAGAAATTGACGAGAATAGATCTCCAACTGACTGTCAACCAAACAGCATCTCTAATATTCTGGTAATCATGGCTGCGCACAAGTACCACACAATTTAAATTAATGTCTTAACCCTCCTTTGGTTTTACAGCACAAATGTGCACAAATGCCCACAGTCACTGGTGAGCACGTATTTTCTATATGGAACTCAAACATGCACAGGTTCAGCGTGTACACAGTAGATTGCCAGCACAAAATGACTCAGGGTCTCCTGTGCAGTCCTCTTCACTGCATTTGGTTTACTGCACATTTATGCACATGAAACAGTGAGGCAGAGTTGTTGGGCAGCACTAAAGTGCCATCTGATATTCCTGTGAGGGACTGTTGGTGCAGTGCACAACACAACACAGCTGTGCTTCCTTGAGGTGTTTACCAAATGACCCAAAGAGTTTAATCATGACTTCCCCATCTGGTACATTACTCCAGAATTAATTAAATCTGATACAGTAATAAAGGACTTGGACTTCAACTCAGTGACTTGCTATACAGACTCTCACCCTGAAGATGTTACTCAGGGCATCAATGTTTCATCTAGAATTGTAATTTAAAATATCTGCCTCCTCCTTCGAAGCAAAACTTACTAACTGCCTGTCCAGTCCAAGCACAATGTTTGATACTACCCATCCTGCTATCTGAGGCCATATTTCCAATGCTTTGGAAGGAAACAGACAAATCTATTCAGCAAGGTTGAAGATTTATGAAAATACCTAGCTAAAACTACCTGTCCAAAATTGTTTTTGCCTGTCCTGGTAACGGGTGGACAGGTGGCTGCATGAGAGACTAACTGGTCAGTCCCGTGCTACACTACAGATGTTTGGCTGTTACAGTGCCTTCACATTATGAGGATAGTCAAAAGCAACTCAAAAACTGAATCTGGGCAAACTTTGGGATTCCTTTAGAAGTTGAATTGCTCATGAAAATGGTTAAATTAACATTATAAAACCCTGAAAAGTTCCTTTTCTTACAGAGATATTTTTTGGACAGTGCTGTGTACAATAAAACATATATGGGCTGGCACAACTCAGTCCCTCGGGCACATCTATGCCCCCTTGGGCCTGTGATTGACCAGGAAAGGGTCCTCTTTCCCTTGGACTTTAGCCCTAAGAAATACATATAGGACCTAGCTCTTCTGATCACTCAAAGTCCCTCGGGATGCATAAACCTGACCTAGTGACCTCATCGCCAGTCCATATGTGTAGGCCCTATAAGTTGCCCATTTAACAAGCCTCTAAATTTGTGATAACTTGTTTAGATTTCAGGCCACATATTCAAAACACTTGTTCACTTTTAGATGAAATCTTCACTGCACTGGGACTGACGCATGGATACTTAATTTTCTAACTCGCTGAGGCTGACTGTTCACGGAGATGGAAATATTTATAACATCTGCTGATGATAGTAATGATGATCGGTTAAATTAATAACAAAGTTTCAAATGACAGGTAAGTTTTAAAAAATGTCAGCCAGGACAAGGACAGAGACAAGTTGCTCTCTTTCTGACTGACTGATTCAGCCCCTGACTGATTCAGCCCCTGACTGATTCAGCCCCTGACTGATTCAGCCCCTGACTGATTCAGCCCCTGACTGATTCAGCCCACATGTCAAGCACATTTTGGGCACTGGTACATGTAGGCATTTCACAAGCAGTAGCAGGCAGGATATGCACACACAATCAAGTGTGTATTTGCCTGCAACTGGGGACCCCCTATTGTTCTTCTTTTGTTTGTACTTTAACTTTTTAAGAAGACCACCCATATGTTTTGTACACAGTTGTCAATCGGGGACCTTATTGTCCTCTATTGTTCAGGGTCCCCAATTGCATGCAGAAACAAACTCAACATAATCCCCATCCGTGTTTCTGTTCAGAGAATGACTTGCCAGCTTTTATGGTTACGATGGATTTGGCAAAAGACAGCCAATGACAAGTTCCATTGAAGAGAGTGAATTATAGTCAGGTATAACATAAAGCAAGGATGGTGTCCTTGGTCTGTGGACCTAAGCATCACAAACAACTTACAATTAACCAGCAAAAGGTTTTTTTTTAAAGACGTTTGAAAGTTTTCAAGCAAAAGTGCACAAACCTCAGTCACAGGTAATTTTTTGAACACATACAAAAAAGGAAAGGGTTTGAAAGTTTGCAACCAAGGAGCAAACATTACTCCATCCTTATTTGAGTATGCTAGACATGGCTTTGGACAGAGGGACATCAAAATGACCACAAGCTGAGACCAGACACCCTATAGGACAAATTTAATCGGAGATGGGCGGGGAATCTCAATAAGGCCAGTGTGCGACCCTGTAGACCAACCCTCTGACCCAGCTGGGGTGTTTGTGAAGCTGTGGGAACCATGGACGTATCTGTTTGGGATACCCCGGGGGTAACAAGATAGAAAACATTTCCCACCATTAAAGGAACAGGCGCATGATCTTGACAGTGAACCATAGAAAATTTGTAGAAAGGTACAGACTTTTTTTAAAGTTTGTAAAAATTTGCAAGGAGATTAACCATAAATTCTGGTGCACACTTTGTTCAACAAAACTGTTTATTTCAAGATATATTTTGCGTTGGGGAGATGTTAATTTATATAACGGGTATTGCCCTTACCCAACGTATATATTAATAAACACTGTATGCTCAGTGCTTGTCTGAGAGCTTGCGAAAAATTCACAAGCTTACTCGGGTGGGACTCGAACCCACGACTTCCTGCTTACTAGTGCAGACGTCTTAACCACTTGATCACCGAGCTTGCGCGTTCGCGGTACCTGCTACTACACCCCGGCAAGCTCGGTGGTCGAGTGGCTAAGACGTCTGCACTAGTAAGCAAGAGGTCGTGGGTTCGAGTCACACCCGAGTAAGCTCGTGAATTTTTTCGCAAGCTCTTAGACAAGCACTGAGCATACAGTGTTTATTAATATATACATTGGGTAAGGGCAAAACCTGTTATATAAAGACTGTTTATAAATAACCCCCCAAAAAAGTCAACATCCCATACTGACCATTAAGGTGGATTTTCACCCATTTTGTGAATAAGACTGTTTACCAAAACCCCAGAACACTGCAAAGCAAAGCACCAACATTTTGTCCACATTTGACTAGTGACAAGTCTGAACATGTCTACCAAGGCGTATCTGTAAAAAACTTTAGTTATGGCACAATGTCCAATTCAAACGTTTGTTTTCACAAGGCGGTCATATCACCAAAACTGTCACACTATCAGCTGAAACAAAAGCTACTAGACAGGCTATAAAAGGAGGCGTTTCCGTGGAACTTCAGAGGGTAGTAAAATATACACGAAAATAACCCTCACACCCTCATTGCTAAAATAAACTCTGTGAGGTATGTAGGAAACGCAACTTATTCGTAAGCCACTGCGCCTACTGTACACACACCTTTGAATGACCCGCCCTCTCCTTGTCCGGCCCCCAAAATGTTACAGAAAATCAATAAAGACAGTTTATGTCCACACTTATGGAGGTGCTTCAGAGAGGCATGGGGTTTACATGAGTGGTTCTTTTTATAGGGGGGCCTAGGGATTGGGGTGGTGTGTTAGTTTAGCTCTTGACCTATTCGGGTTCAGATCACTGTTCCAAACGTCATGAGGCATCGTGGGATCAAGTTTGATTGGTACTGTTAGCATCCACGCCCCCTTGATCCAATCTTTTGCGATCATTGTGGCTAGGCGGACTTGAATTCCAGTTTTTACTCAGCAATTCACAGAGGTCAGAAAGTCTGAAATACAACTCAAGTGACCAACATTAATTTACCCAGGCACAAAGAATAGAAGTGGAAATAGGTTAAACTTTTATTCATTCAGGTAAAGGACATCTTAACTAGGTTAAGCTTTGTAGTGACTTGGTTTTTTTTTTGTAATTTCTAAATTCCTGAATTTGTTACAAAGTTACTTTGCTGTGCTGTCAGAGATCTCAGCATTTTCAACAGGTTTAAACTTGAAGTAGAAGGTCACGATAAATTAACAATGCTCACATCAAGTATATAAACCATAAACTTCCAATCAGCCAACACCGATGTCAAAACTGCTGCCTACACAAGGATAAAGACTACACAGCCCTGTACCCGGTACAACAGAGATGTGACATGTCCATCAACTATTTCATTTTTTCTAACAGCCAACCAGTTCAATTTCATCTCTCCAATAATAGCCAGCCAAATCCCGACATTAACGGCCATTCTGCGCACTGTACAATAAAAGGCAAGTTGACTGCACTTTCCAGTAACACCAGTCTACACCACTCTAATCCAAGTTCAGACATCTGATCAGACTGTTCTCTGATTACGATGTACAGGCAGGGTCAAATGCGAAAACGTGCAAAGAACTCAAGCATACATACACAACTCTACCTAGCCAGACTGGTCCGGAGGCTAAACTTCACCTGTTACACTTTGAGCAGATTCAACAGTACAGCTTTCTAAAGTCAAGTAATAAGGGAAGAAAAGCCTAAGTACTGAGTGTTAGATTGTTTGACATGAATAGTGGTCCATGTACAATGAAACTAAATGCCGATAAACTATTCCTCTATATGCACACGTATGGGTCAGGAGTCATGCAAAGAATTGGTACAGAGTAATCTCTCAACTTTTTGGCAAGATCTCAAATTTCACCATGGAAAACTGACTTACAGTGTATCTCTCAAGAAATTCCACAACACTCACCCATATGCGTCAGAGTGTCTTTTTGCAGAGGGGAAAAATTGGGTTAATTGGCTAGTTCTCACGCCTGGCATTCTCAGACGAATTGTTGTAGTGACCTACATCGGAGTGTCCGCTACCTGGCTGGGGCAGGTTGCTGTGACAACAAAGCCGGGGATAAATTAGTTGCCATGGTAATGACGGGAGAACACCTGTTTGAATTCTGGATGTTCTCACATAGACGATGTCTGAGCATGAGATGATTTGTGGCTGGCTAAAAATGTCTTGGAAAAAAAAAAGGAAGAGGGAAAAAAAGTTGGCTTCTTCTTATGATGGTTACACTGCGTTTGGTTTGAAACTCTGTATGTGTGCATTTTGAAGAAACCTGTAGAAATGTTAACTTTCAGAAGTGGGAGGAAAACCCCAGTGTTTTTGAAGAAAACTCATGGAATACAGTATGCTTTGAAAACCCCCATTCCACATGCTGCCTGGGGGGGGGTTCGAACCAAGGCTGCAGTCTCACAGAGGCCCCTTTTGTCAGAGCTCTTAACGCCCGTTACTGTTCATGTACATGCACATGTGCTAAATTCTGCCTATACTAGACAATCTTGCCCATGTTTCATGGAGCTGCATATGTCTCTTGAGCACCCATTGAAGTTATTTTTGTGTCTCTATTGTTTGTCATCCTGTTCTATTGTTTCTGTTCCATTGTTTGTTCTGTCCTGTTGTATCCTGTCTACATATCAGGCGAACATTAATTATTCCGATGCTTTAACGTTTGGTCATTCAGGCCATTTGTTTCAGTTTTGGTTTTGTGCCACACTTGACTCAATACGAGTTCCATTCAAGGCTTGTGCCTGTTATATACTTTTACAAAATCAAGCTGGGGGTGGAATGGGGTGGGGTGGATGCTACATGTAGTTGCATGTTTGTCTGAACGGTACGCAGAAAGATCATCAAACCGGATAGGAAAGTTTTGAAAAGTCCAGCTGGGTACAGAGTTGGATGTGTGGTAAAATAAGTTTTTAAGGGATGTTCAGAAAAAAAAAAAGAGCCAAAAAAAAAAATCAGCACTTGCGAAATGGTAAGTCACATAGTGTTAACTTGTCTGTATCTAATCAAGTGCTTTGCAAGCACACACTACTTAGTATGCATGTGCAAGGCTCGAAATACTGCACGGGCTGCTGGTTATAGAACCTTGTAATTTGACCAATAACTAATCGCAGGTCATGTGGTTTCTAGCAGTGATCTAAACACCTAATTACTAGTCAAAATAGGCCTTTGGGAGTCTCTTCTTCCATGGCCTTACACTTCTTCACAAGAATTCCTCTGGAAATCCAAGTCTTGATGTTCCGCTGTATAAAACTTCCATAGGATAATCAATCAGCATCATCAGCATACAAAATTTCCCCTGGGATGTTTCTTCTTTATCATTTCCCAGCCCCACCCCCCCAAAAAAAAATTACGAGGAAATCATGAATAATGTGTGATCCCACAAGTAACCGACTACAGGGAAGTAATTAATTAATTCACCTAGATCCCCCGGGGTAGCTATGTCTACTTCTCCACGGCAACAAGGCGGACTAGAGATATCTTGGGCGCATCAGCAAATCTTGGTGTTGCTAATTTCACTACGCCTGATGAGATCTGCCTGGCCATGAATATTTTTTCAACCAGCATAATCGACTCTCCTGATTAAGGATCTGACCCAAGACAGAAAAAAAAAAATGGTGTGCTGTCGAAGCCATGATATTACCATTTAACACTGTGGTCTGACACACCCCGAACAGTTAATGACTTTTTGGCTCTGTCTTTGCAAATGACAGGCACTCGATTACCAGGAGAGC
The DNA here is from genome assembly GCF_001949145.1 of Acanthaster planci. The sequence goes on from NW_019091364.1 coordinate 968,147, forward strand.
TCCGCGCAGGGAGATTAAAATTAGGCATCTTTAATTGCAATGAATGTTTAATAGGATTGGAATTTCAGAGCGGAAATTTTGATCCCGTACTTTGTGACAGAGAGGTGTCAGGGAGGAACGATGGAAGGATAATTGAACACACCAACAGGAGCATTAAGAAACAAAAAACATCATTACCTTGAACACAAACTGTACATATACATGTGTATTAGCCACTGAAAACTACTAAGACAAGATCTTTGCTTACTGACCCGAAAACATTCAAATCAAAACTATTCTCAACAGTAGAACAGTACATCTTCAGACAACCAACAGGGCAGAAGATGGATTCAATCAATTAGAATTCTACCTTCCGTTAATCACTTCTATAAATATCTAAATCTTGAAAAACATGTGGCGGGTACCTCAAATATATAGATATCTTTTTCACAATTTATTTACAAAAAGAATCCAGTAGGAATTAACATTTTTGACAAATGTGACCCACTGCAAAAAAGGGTATTAAGTCATGCAATGCCAAAACACGTCATGGCCTGTTCTATTTGGAGAGGGCAAAATTTCTGCAAAAATGCGATTTTGTGTTTTTTCCTTTAATAGCTTCTATATTATTTATATTTCAAGAATTTGTGACAAAAAAATGGATACTGATGAATAAAGATGAAATATTTATAAATCAGTAGGAAATTCTATATAGCATTGTGTTTCCAAGCACTACACTTTATGAGGCTTTTTCTCGAAAAGTGCTTTTATTGAATCTGAAAACGTAGATATGCAAATGTGTATGTATCTCCGGAGCGCAGCACTTTGTAGGGGTCATTCATATATCAAATTGTAGCTTTTGATGCACTAAATCGAGCCATATCAAAAACTCATACCTCAATCTGGCATCCTAGTACCAGTTTTTCTAGAGTCGGTCACAAATTATTACAAATAGGGATCAGGACTTTTCAGCTGACACGTCTGCAGGCCTACAAAATCACTACATATTTCTTCAAATAGGCTGCGCTATTATACTGGTCAATATTTAATATTTGACTATTAGCCAAGGAGGGGGAAGGGCAACTAATTGGGCAGATCTAATATTGACATCACTTTCATTCCCCCCTCCCCGATACTCCAGAAGACTTTCTGTTTCCTTGTTGTGTCTCCGCATGATTTAGAAGGGGCGTCGCAATTCCTCGGACACAAATCTCACAGCACTCTATTTATAGCACTGAAACTACATCTCAATTCTGCCACTTTATTAGTCTGGGCCCCCTTGATGTCAAGGTTGACTTTTTCTTCAGTAATCCCTACCAAGCCCTTTGGGTACCTGATTCAAAAACAAAAGGGCCTCTGGGTGAGTCAGGCCCCCCCCAACTGGTAGCACAGGGTGAGGGGGGATCCCACCAAAAAGCTATCATTCTCTGTAAACCCTCAGGCCACCATGTCTCCTGAATTCGGTATCAGTACAGTTAGAGATTGTTAGAAGGCGGGCAAATTAGACAGACATGTTGCATGCTGTGATAATAGGCTTCAGGCTATATAATGTTGCCGACAGGAGCCATTGGTCGATAGTGAAAGACAGCTGGGAAAATATCCTGGATGTCTGGCTCAGATAAAGCCAGGTTTCGGCTGCCATGTTAGGATTTGTAAACTCCCCATGGACCGTCGTCAATTTTCAACAATTAGACCGTGAAACATTTCTCCAACAATGATATCCTGATTTGTTTAGTTTAATGATTGGTTACAAAAAATAACATTTGGATTTTTTTTTTACTTAAAAATTTAAATCTGATGCACGAGTACGATTCTAGAGGAAATGATGTGAGACCAGACGCTTATTTTTTAATTTCTTTTATCACATACATGTACATGTGCAATATGTACATTTAAGAACAAAATTCTGAAACCATATTCCAAAACTAAATTTTAAAAGACACTAGAAACTATAAATATGCTGGTCCCAGAGAAAAAATAAACAGTCTTAATATCTATGATGAATGCCAATTATTTGGTTTTTGGTGGATAATATCAATTGTCACTTTATGGCAGATTGTTATTGGATATGATTCGAGACATTTCATGAGCCACACTAATGAATTACACTGATGAATTACATGGTTTTAGCCACGTTATCCTCGGTTCTGTCAACATACATTAACTATGTTCTACCCACCATTGGCTACTGGAGTAGGCAGAGCAATTAGTGCCTACACCCTCAGCGTGACTGAATCAACAACATGGTCTGGAGCCCGGACTGCTTACATTTCAGCTGATGCTGTGAAAGGGGAGACAATATCACTCATGTGTCAACATCTTTTATTTCTGATATAGGGTCTGCCAGGCTGAGGGTGTGACTCATGATCAAAACGGTCTGGTACCCACACATAGAGGAATAAAACCAGCACATATCAAAGCTTCGCATTTTGGAACAAGTCCAAAAATGTCAGCAGTGGGAAGAAAACAAAAAAAAATACTTGGTTGCCATCAACTCCTACTTCCCTCCTACAGGAAAGGAAGAAAAAACAGACAAAATTTGCCAGATATTCCCCTTAACATTCAGGCCCAAGCATGTCCTGTACCCAAGGGATGCAAACATCCCAACACTCTACAACCCAAAACACTGTGGGTGGATTTCTTTTTCTTTTTAGAAGTGCTTATTTGAAAAAAAAAAAATCTGAGTAATGAGTCAAATGTTTCCAACCAAACCAGGGCCATTAGTTGTATGTACCAGCCCACACAGCTATGCCACCTACATGTATACATGTACACCCAATCCAACACACCATGTAATCTAGACTACACATTTCCTCTTGTATGATCAATTGACACAATTGATTTTTGTTCTGCCTTTTAACAGACAAAACTCCCCAGCCTGCGCTGGCTACAGTTTCTATAATCCTTGAAAAACCTTACAGGGCCTTAATCCTGAACACTCATCCCACCTCATCAATACAAATTTACATATATTCTGGGTCTGGCCATCAGCTGTCAAACCAACAAGGATAGTACAATCACATCACATGCACTTATGAATGGATACAGTAAGTGGTCTTGCCAAAGCAATTGGGTGTTGCATAATCGGCTAATAATTCGTGCCATAAAAAATATTTTCTACACGCTTCCGGCCATTAAAATTCCTACTCTTTGAGGGAGATCAAGCACATAGCAAATGCTCTGGCAAACTAAAAAATCTGTCTTGATGAAAGAAATGGAAATATTTCAATTTTTTTTTCCCATACCAAACTGGAAATGGTTTCTTTTTATGATAGCAGCTCACACATATATTTCAAATTTTGTCCATCCTAGTTTTCTACTATTCTGGCTACATCCAGAAAAATTAAGTCAATTCACTGTTGTCAGATTAAGATATTGGTCTACATTACTGAATGGTTTATAGCCTCTGTCTTTTTATAACACAATTTTATGGTTTGGAATTTCCAGAAAATCCGCCTCCAAAAGCTTGTCCCCGATGGAATAGTTGATCTCCCTTTCAAATGAAGTGGGAGTTTATTAAACCATACCTGCAACTAAACAGTCCTTTGATTTTCTTGGTAAATCAAGAGAAGGTCTGTCAAACATTTGCAACAAAGATGATGAACAAAACACAAAGCTTATGAAAATAGCAATCACTCTGGATTTGGTCACATTCAATTTCAAATTGTACAAAATCTCACTAGAAAAAAATTGACTCGAAATAAAAACTACTGATAGTTTGAAGTATCTGTGAACAAAATGGATTCCCTCACAAATTGGCATGGGGGGTAGCTGGACAGATGCATTTCAGTTTCCATGGTTTCACTTGTCAGGAAAACCCTCCAGGCAAAGAAATTTCTGGACGAAGTCATCCCAGAATTAGATCCAGAGCACATGGTAACTTGGGGTCAAGATCAGCCCACTGGGGGGGCCTGGCATTCCAAGGCCAGTTACCCAAATATTAGTGTTACCTTAGCGATGGGTGCCTGGTAGAACTCACACACTGGTTATCATCAGGCATACCTGTACAACATCCCAATAGTGGCATAAATCATTGCAAAACCTCGCTCTGGGTTTTCAGTTTAATCTTTAAGTGTAGACTTTTTCAGGGGTCCTTACAAAACTTCCTTTATTTTTCCTTCTCTAATTTTGGCTCTGTTGAGATATTCAACTTTGTGATTTAGCCTCAGATATGTAACTTGTCAGATCATACCGGTACCCTTGCAATTTTTATACAATGACAACGACGTGTCAGGCACCCGACTCTGTGATGTTACTGACCATGTCGCACAGATGAAATAAGCTGGTACCCTCATATTTATCACCTGCTAAGCTAACTAATGATCAAGCGTGAATGAACACAGTTTCTCCTGGGCTATCCGGACTACTGAGCAACCTTCCCATGCTAGCTCAATCTTCTGCTACATACCAGCCCTGGCTGATAGCAATCCAGCCGACAAGCCACTAAATTACATGATGTCCTTGATCGAAATTTTGGCAGAGAATTACTCAGTCAAAGCCAAAGACACTACTGAAGGGAAACTTGGCTGCGTTACCTGGCATCACGCAATCCATAAACTGCCCATGCAAGGCACGTTCTGTGGTAAGAAAGGCACGGCAATGTGAGATGCTGAGGTCCACCTACAAAACAACTACAACGGCTAGAGTAGCAGACATAAAATTTACAGATTTGAAGAGGACAAAACCCGTCAGTTTTAGTCACAGAGGAAGGAAATTACAGGGGAGCCTTGACGACAGGAGATGCAACTGTACTTCAGTCCATGTTTTTTGTCTACAGTTGCAAAGCTTTCTTGGCCTCTTGAGGATTAGATGTACCTGCTTTCAAGTGCAACTAAGAAGAATTCCTTGTAATAACTGCACAGCCATCGGTCTTACCTGTAGCAGTCTGTAGCTATCTAAGATATCTGAACTGTGTACAGAGCTGATGTCACAGCCACAATACAGTCAATTCACAATAGAGCGCCTCCAAGAGTTTGCAACGCATTGGCCAATCACACTGTGCGAAATCTGTTGACCCAATGCGCGTGTGGAAACGGTCGACAAATTTCGCACGTTGTGATTGGCCGACGCGTTGCAAACTTTTGGAGGCACTTTGTTGTGAATCAACTATATTCTACCAACACAGATTACAGCTTAAGCCTGGTAAATGTTGTAAATGTCCCCCTCTATCAAACTTAAACATACATGTAATTATTACCCCTAGTATTAAACTTGGCCTTGCGATTCGCCCTCTTTTCCACATGTACTTAAAAACAAATTACAACATCTACTCTAGAAAACGGCTCAAAAGTGATGGGGCAGGGATGAGGAGCTAATGAGGCGGGAAGCCTTCAGTCTGTTTGTTTATCTTCCCTCGGGTGAGGTTTGAATTTATTCAAACCAACCAGGTCTGAACACAATGAACGAAGAGACATGCAAAATTGCCGTAAACCTCATCTTGCCTTGTCATTCCGACATGCGCATCCTTATCACCTCGTTCTGAAGAACCTCACCCTTCTCTACACAGCATGTTTGTCCAGTCTATTGACACGCCGCTATCCAAGCCAGCCACCTCTATGCATTGATCAATGCAGTGTCAATACACTGTATGTACAACAGCTTCTCAAATTTGGCATTCAAGCTTATACCTCCAATTCCTTTTTCTATACACCTGTAACTTAACTGGACCGTGGATCCCCATTCACAGGCAGTAAATCAGAGAAGGGACAAACAGGGGCAGATTCCAAATTTCAAATAATCACTGTGCTGCATCTCGTTCTTTGCAAATTTTATCTATCCCCGCGTTTTAACTAAAGACACTAAATGTACTTCCCATTCTCCATAACTTGTCAAAAATAGTTTTTTAAAAGGGTAGAAATGCATTGTACCGTAACTGACCACCAAAAATTTACTAGCAAACAAGCATCTCTGAAAAAAAGGAAACCTGCGTAGGCTTCTATGACAACATGGAACACTGCACCTTTACACAACCATAATCATTTCAGCCCACCATAAAAATATTTCTGTTCATCCACATGTACACAACTAAACGTATGTTATTCTTTGGGTAGAAGTAAACAGAAGTGAGGTGTTATTTTTTATCACAGTTTTGTCTGTTTCGTTTGTCAGCCTGTTTTGTCAACAGATATAATATGGTGGCACGATGGAGATGTTGCCATAGACAAATATTCCTTGGAACCATTCTTTTTATTTTTCTGGTTTTCTTTTTTTATCCACCTAGGCATAAGAGGCAGCAAAAAGCTAATGCGGTCATTCTATTATTCATGATATGATTGCAATATCTTCCTGGAAATCACCACTAATCGCAGCCAGAGAATAAGGTACAGGTACACGCAGACCATCCTGGCCCCTCCCTCCCTCTCCTGCACACAGAAGCCTCCCCTGTGGCACCCGCAACATTCATGATAATGTTTCACCGACACTGTGCGCCTAAAGGTGGGGGGGCATTTTCTGACATATTCAGTCTCTACGACATCCTTCATCTATCACGGTCTACTTGCAGCAGTCCACAGTGAAATGACCATCGGTGGAATGAATCTTAAATATGCTTGTTGGTGCCCAAAAAAACACCCTCTGATGTTATCTGAAAATTGTTCGCTCAAATTCTGTTCAGAAATTTACCAAAGACCAAGCTGCTCACACAATTCTGAAACAGTCAGCATAGATCTTCCCCAATAAAACAATTGTTACTAACTGAAGAATTTGCTTTACTGTTTTCCTCTGAAAAACCTTATTTTCACATTTGAATCACACCCACGATTGCTCATAAAAAATAAATTTCTGCATAATTTGCCAAGGCTACTGCCAAAGAATACACAAACATTGTAGTCTGAGAAACAACAGCACAGTCACCTTGACTCCTATTTCAAGACACTCAACATTGGCGAGTCGATATTTTTCCCCACACTGAGAAAACCAACTACACAGAAAGGACAAAACAATACCAGTAAATGCAGAGTGCTGTTTGTGCTCTGCCTTTTGGAAGTCATCTTTGAATGACACCCAAGAGAAAAAAGAGAGAAAGAGCTGAATATGAACTTTCTAATCATTCATTTAACTAAAACTTGAACAATAAGGGGTCTGTGTCGATGAGAGGGGAGCCAACAAGCTTCCCTCTTTAAGGTGGACGTGATATTCCCTTCCCGTGTCTCCGGGGAATTCCGAGGTCTTGACATATTCCTAACACGGACGGTAAATTGAGAGCAACACATCACTGATGACATGTTTTATTCGCTGAGCCCGGAGGACACCATCCTATCAGTGACTGTAACACCAGTCGCGTCTGAAATCTAGAATTTAATGTAGCAATGTTGAAAGGAAGCGGCAACAAGACTCAGGTATCTACAAGTAGGACCTACATGGAGGACCTACATGTAGGACCTACATGGAGGACCTACATGTAGGACCTACATGGCTATAGATGGCTGAATGTGTAATGTTTCGACAGTAACAAACAGCATGCTTGTGTAATGTTATGGTTTATTGAAATACAATACCAAATCTTTCTGATCAAATACACAAACATGTATTGTATGAGACATTATTATGATATATCCTCTGCTAGAAGCCAATCATTATACCACTTCAGTCTGAGACAATATCTGAACCTCTGCACTTTCAGAAATATTTTCAATCAATGAGTAACAATACAGGATCTGATGTTCTAAATTTTACCGGTATTTGCACTTGAGGAAGGGCATCTCACCTTGGGCAGGTGGAGACAAAATGTCTGGTGACCTGAATAATAATATTTTATGAGTTCGTACGATGAAAGCAGAGGTTTAATGAAAGTCAAAAAAAATATGGTAAATTCCCTCCAATCTTTCATGGGAGGGTCCCTTTTTGCCAAAATGGATCATGTGACAGAGAAGCCATTTGATGAGTAGATACAAATTGGAGGTCAGACAGGAAAGTGAGTTATCAATTAATCTCAGTCACAACCGACAATGATGAGGTCAAACATGGTAATATCTTCAGTATGGAAACAAATCAACGAAGCGGAACAATACTCAGGACCCTGGGACATGGTAAACTGTAAAATGGTATACTCACTTATCTGAAAACCCCGAGGTAGGGTGTATGTAAAATCATACTGAAATCGGAGGACTGAGGACTGTTAGGTTTGAGTTTAAATGTCCATATCCATGTACATGTACGTTGATTATGTGTAATGCTGTAACACAGTGTATGGTAGAATGAGTAACTGGATCATTCATGTACGTAGTTTCATAGGGAGATCAACCCTAACCCCCTCGGGACCATTGAAATTAATGAACAAACAATGCCATGAAATCAATCAACAGTTTGCTTCAAAAATGCCAATACTGTTGACAAATGGGTCATTCCAGAAATTAGGGGTCCAAAAGTGTGACTTTTTGTGTCCCTGTTACATCTAAACTTTGTTATTTGACATGGAAATATTGAATTGATTTCCAACTGTTACTATTTGTTTGGCATGTAATTTGCATTAATTCATCACTCTTGGAAATTACAAAATGTGTTCTAAACTTACAAAATCATATGTCAGATGTGATAGGGGCACACAAAAAATGGACCCCTAATTTCTGGAACAAGCCAAATGGCAAACGAGTGGGTTCAACATATCATTACAAGACATCAACTGTATCACTGCCAGTTACAAGTATTATTGGGACAGTAAAGCATCCCATTGGTTATAAGAATACCACATGACATACACGAAGTATGATGCGCACTCCATGACTGCCATATCACAGTGATGAGGTGAGACTACACCGTACACATATGTAGACCTACAGTGCATTTGTAAATCATATGCAAATGAGATTCAATTTGGGAAATGCACAAGGCAATTCATAAAAGCAATAATCAAACAGCTTGAAACTGAACCTGTAAAACATTATTAATATCTCCTGGGATTTTTCATGAGGAAAATCGTGCAAAGCAAAAATTGAGAATTTCAGTTATTTTTCATTGCAAATGAAAATTCAATCCTCATTCCAAGATCAATTACATACATCTACAAATATACATGTTGCTCATAAAAGTTACCCCAATCTAAATAACTCATGATATAAAATCTCACTGAAATGAATTATCCATAATAACAAACATGGCGACAAATGACAATCATGATATGCATGCAATTCACTATGCATGCACATGTACACAATCCAAACAGACTGAAACGACATGAACGTCAATTTAAAAAAAAAAAAACGACCGAAAGAGACGAGTACAGACACTGGAAAAAGAACATCTTTGCCACTCACTCTTTTAGGAACTGGATAGTAACCATAAGTATAAGCAGGATGCTGCTGTGTCCTAGGCACCACGTCAGGCTTGCGCCACGTGATGGTGGCCATATTCCACTTGACACCCAAAAAAAAAAACCACCCTGACAACCACGATGACTTTGAGCAAGGAGCAAGTCCGAAGCAATCTTCCACAAGTCAACTATTACTCACTGGCTTCAAGTGTCAAGGATGCTTAAAAACTGGTGTCCTGTCAACTGGTCAGATGGCAAGTTCATCTGTCGAACAGCTGTGGGTGTTATGCTGCTAGCGGGTACGTGTGTGCGCACAGCGATGGGTCCCACGACAGTGAATGCTTATTACTGCTCAGTGGACCTATTAACTTGGATGAATTTTATGCCTTGTAGGGCAAACATAATACAGAGATATCGCGGCGTATGTCTATATACACAAGTTCAACTGTGTTGATGAGTTGAGATGTCTATACTCTTAACAGAATCAGAACCACCAGTGCATTACACATGTACATGTACATGTACGGTCCTACAGTATACTGTACGGTGTGGGTTTAACACAACCAGAACACAAGATGAATAGGCAGCTAACTGGATAGTGGAATACTTGGATGGTTGACCAAGCTTGGCGCTTTCCTCCCACACGTGTACAGCCCCAACAGGAAAGGGTGCGTAAGTCTATGACGCCAACCAAAAGGACAGTCTGGGTGCTATACCACAATAAAAAAAACTGCCCAAGTATACTGTACATGTACAGTATGTTGTACTCTCCCTGAGTCTGCTACAAGCGCCACTAGGCTATAAACCGGAAAGGTTTACACAACACAGCAGGGCTTGAACCCACACAGAGTTGGCATGTCAGCCCACTAAAGGCATTGAAAAATATACTGTGTGGGGGGAAACCCGTGTGTTGGGATCGTGAGCAGTGACCTGCTTATACAATGTACATGTACATGTACTGTGAAGAAGGAGACCAGATCAAGATAGACAAAGTGGGAGGGGCAGGGTTTCAGAGCCTATTGACGTATGTACATTGTACATGTAGACATAGAGAGCTTGTAAAGTGCATGCAATGTACACCATTAGCAAAGAGGCTTTGGACTCTAAAATAAATATACACAGAATTCAACAACTGTCAAAGGTCAAAATACAAGCCCAGAACACATAAAAATAGAAAAGATCTATACCCTGACATTTGGATTTATATCTCATCGATTAAGAATGCTAATCTTCCTATTGTTATTTGTTTTGAGGGTTGGAAACTCCCCCCTCGGGTTTAAAATGTGTGTGGTCCTCATTTGAATAAGAATTCATTGCAAACTTTGTACAAACATTCTCTGCCAATCACAGGCAGGTATGCTACTTGTAATCTTTCATGTCCAACTGGGATAATCCATTTTTTAAACCCGGGGGTGGTCCATGAATACTAATGATGAAGACGATGAGTTTCAGGTGGTCAAGTTGACGTATCCAATTAACTCTGGCATGCGTGGAAGATTTTTCACAATCCCATTGAGAGCAATGAGGTCCATGTATTTTTTTACAACAATGAAGAGTAAATCCTACATCCAAAAAAAAAAAATTTACATAAACCCTGATGAAAGGTTCGCTTAATGTCACACATTCTTGTTTAAAATTCATTTGTAACAAGTTATAAAACTTGTTTTTAGATATTTCCAGGAGACCTATGAGCAAACGTCCAACCAAACCTGCATGAAAATTGTCAATTCAATTAAAGCCAAATAGAACTCCACATTAGGTAAACACTACTGCTATCAAGGACAGTAGAATTCAAAGAAATGAAGGGAATTGCCATTCAACCACAATGCAGGGGAATTCCCTAAAAGATTAATAACAATCTATTGAGAATGTGCTCTGTGATGAAAGGTCAAAAAGGGCGTGAACATGTACTGGTACTGTAGGACAGACAAGGTCCCCAAAATAAGACGGCAAATTCAGTGATGTTCACTAAATTCAGTGGACCACAACAGACAAACTCACTGAGCTTACACTCGATCCGGTGCGGAGGATCAGATCCGGCAAGGGGGATCAGATCCGGTAAGGGGGATCAGATCCGGCAAGGGGG
>NW_019091364.1:979945-1013905 GCF_001949145.1 Acanthaster planci
GGCAAGGGGGATCAGCTTGCAGTTGATATATAACAAGAGATGGACAAGTACTACACCAAACAGGTAAGATACCGATAGATGCATACAGGGAGCTTTTGCATATTCAAATATGAGGTCATGACCCTTTCCAGGAGTACAGGAAGCACAAACACAGGTCACTGTATTTTACCCCAACGTAACGGTAAGCACTGCACCTCCCTGGTGATTTTTCTCTTTCCTATGCTGGGATCTAATTACCCCACTGCAGCCAACAATTGCACTTTTTGCCTGACAAATGAAATTTTCCCGACTGAGATGAAATTTGTTTTCTTTCTTCTTGTCTCTTGCACAGCACCCACGTTAGCGATGTGAGGCAGATTAATTGATTGCCGAAAGATAGCAGAAGCTCTGTACCCATACCTCAGAGACAGTACAGGACCTTATACAATCAACATCTGCCTGTATTCTACTTTGAAAGAAGAAATAATAATAATAATAAGAATGATAATTTCTTCCGGCTCTTTGGGTTTTCAACTCAGCAGCTGAAGATTAAATTTTCAGGAAACTTAATAAACAATGCATGGAAAACCAACACAACATCTTTTTTTCAGGGGCATGAATATGAGATTACAACGAATAGCGAGTGCAGGTTTTTCTATTTTTAGAAGAAATTTGAAAATTCGTCCCGAGACTTTAAACGAAGTTGGCAGTGTACTTCTGATAAACAGCACTAACGTTGCAATTTGATGGACTTTCTTTCAGTCTTGCTGTTGTAAAGCCTGTGTACAATGTTTTGTTTGGACTGCATGTTTGTTTGCAGTTTCCCGACTTCTATACCTCTTTTTTAGGTCTGCAGTTTGTTTCATTATTTTTGTATATGCTAATTTAAATAAATTTTCTAAATACAAACCGTGTATATGTACAGTACTGGACCTCGAAGTTGCACGGCGCACCTGCACCATAAGAGGGAGTTCTTCAAACTCTAACCTCAGAATTCACTCATTTTATGGAGTGGAGGTTCACAGTGTGGTCTTGTGTAAACTTCCATCAAAAGACATAGTAAATTTTATGTGCATCACCCCAGCAGGTAGGTAACTGTCATCTCCTTGAAACAACAGGCGGAATTTCTAGTGGTTTGCGGTTGGGGCCTTTGGCACTAGTGGTGTGACCTTGAATTATGCTGTTCAAGAGCAGTGGTGGGTCCTTAGGAAAAGATTCCAGGTACAGTAATCATGGCTCCAGCAACACTTGAAACAAATTCTAATGATCGTGTGCATTCTTATGTACCACTTCAAGTAATGAAAACCACCACAAACACCTGCAAGTTCCAAGTTTGGAGTTCTGAATTTAGCAACAGATTCCACAAAATAATTGGGAATTCAGATTGCCTGATAAAAGTTGTTCTTTCATTGTGCATCAACAAAGTGCACAACCATAAGACCACACATTTCAAGAGAAACTACTCATGCATATTCAGCTTGGTTCAAACCATGAACCTTTGAGCATGGAAACGGTGTGTCCTCACTGAAAAAGACATCAGTTTCTCGGTCATTTCTTGGTCAGGTACCGGTAAGGAGCAGATAGTACTACAAGTAGCCCAACGTGTAAGGTTTCTGGATCAAAATGCATCATCAATTCTACCACAGTAATTTTACAACAAACTCCAATCAATTTCCACAAGTTCCTAAGCCAAGACTTCAACATGAGCAGGAATAAAACTCCCACCCTCCCCCCCCCATGTACACAGCAAGGCATCCCACTAAAACTGACCAATCTGTCTGGGGCCAATCATAAAGAGCTGCTTAAGCACAAACTTTAGCGTGAGAAAACTTGACTACTTGATAAATCAGGTAACCAGCCCAAACTCCATGTGATGTATATTGTTTTGGGATTGTATTTTGCTTGTTTTTTGGGTTATCATGACAATCAGATAGAGTTTGAGTTGGCAACATTTGTTTATTAAGCAAAGTTTTATCCCGCTTAAGCAAATTTTTTTGCTGAAGCAGCTCTATGAAATTGGCCCCAGGTCAGCCATATCGCTAAAAGATGATTAATCCTTATCAACATACCCAAGCGCTTGCATGCACATGAATTATCCATTTCATTTACTCAACATTTTGATGTACTGGTGTCTCTTCTCCACATTTGCCTTACATCACCAGAGATACCTTTCTCTTTGAGCTGGGCAACCTATGTTTATTTTTGTACCAGTCAGATTTATTTGGGGTGAAAATAAGCCCTCCTGCACATTTGACCTGTCAGTGACCCCAACAGCTTGACCAATCATAATTTCCTTGTTTCTCTCTTTCTCTTGACGCTGACCTGTATAATTACCGCAGTATGATTCTCACGGTCCAGTATAAAATGGACAATCTCTCTGTCGTCACCCAAGGAAAGGAGGTCACAGGAGGTGCCTTTGTCAAAGCACAAGGGGGGCCGTGAAGTTGTTGAGTATTGTATGACGCAACTTTACATGCATGGACTTTGAAGTTATGACCTGCTGAAAACTGTTTGCCAACTGGAAAGAGCTGTCAAAATGGCATGGAATAATTACACTATAGTAGTGACCCGACACTTCAATTTCTCTCTGGCCCATTCACCTGCAATGACAGCCGATCACGATGCCTGTCACAGCATTCCAAAGGGGATGAAAATATTTGGGAGAAAAAAATTATCAACTTGGCTAAGCAATCCCTGTTTAAATCTGACCAAACTGACTAACCTAACATTAGCATATCAGACGTAGAGCAAGACAACTTGATTTGTGAACTTGTTAAAACACAGGGATCCAAAATATCATTTGATATTGATGGAGGACAAATGAATTGCACAAGAGGAAATCAGGATATCCTGAATTTAAAGACTTGCAAGTTTCTAGTTATAATTGAGTTTCCCCAGAACAGCACTGACACTTTTGGAGACTGCCAAATTAGGACTTGACAGCTAAGTACATGGACAAAATTCCAGCGATTAGTGATTCCAAATCAGGTCTGCTTCTTGTCATCAGCCAATTTTCATTTCCGACATGAACATAAGTTTGGTCTTGAGCCTAGGTCCTAACTAGTACAACAGGCAAGTTACTGGACTAAATTCTCAAGTAATTCATACAAGAACAACTGCAAACGTTAATTTTGTTAAGTTAATTTTGTTTGCCAATTCACAACATAATCAATCTGGTTATCAGCTAATCCACAGGTGGTTTTTGTCATCACGGTGGCTTAATGGCAGTCGGCAAACTGAGATACATGACCCCCATGGCACCAATGACACTGATGACAAGAAGAAAGGATGTTAAAGAGGTAGCTTGGCTAGAATGCATGATCATCAAGACGGAACAACAATGAGGAATCCATTTTTCTGAGAGTAAGTCGTCGGGAAGAGAGGGTTAGAGGAAACCTTCTCCTACCCTTGGACCTCTATGGCACTTCATTGGCTTTGTGCAGGACCAACTGAGGGTGCTGGGAAGTCTGACAGGAATTATGTCTGGACATTTCCTTGATACATCTGGTTCACCTCCATGACAGCAACCCATTACACAATATTCCAATCGCATGTGCGCAGAAGGCACACAGTGACAACATCTGCAAGGTAATACATGTACAAGACCTCAACAGGCTGTTAGATGGCTACTGACTTGGCTCAAAGACTTGTCATTTTTGTACCCTCAACACCAGCCTCAATACCCAGGTAGATGGTACTCGTGGGGCTACTGTACAATCTGCCCTGAGTGGGACCAAGAGAGGACACCATTTCCCTAGCCACAGTGGCTCCTTTGGTGGCAACTGCACTTCACTGGTTTGAGGCTTGAGCAAACTTCCTCAATGATCGCATATTCAACCTGAGGATGAGTCCTCTTTTACTTGTACTAAGTACAAGCACCTTCATTTTTTGAAGGTACACTCCCCACTAACAGGGCTCTTTGCCACCGATGAGAGGGTGCTTCTGTGCAAGAATGGATTCATTACCCAAAGCTTAGCACTACATCTGAGTATCAAGGATTGTTGTCTTGGAGGATGTCATTCCCAGTGTGACCCCAAGAACAGCCAGGGTCAATGCCCCCTACCATACCCAGTACAGACAAGTTGCCTTGAATCGCCTACATGTAGTGACTCAGACCAACCAGACCAGTAGCTGGAAAACTAATTCTTCCATTACAGTGCTTCTGTTTTAAGACAAAGCAGTCCTAGGTCACATGCCATCATCACTGCATGGTGTCAGCGTATACATGTAGGTACAGTGTTAGGCTGCTTCAAATGTACCAGGAGGATTACTGTAGAAAGTTGTGCATTGGTTTAAAGGGGAGGTAGAAAGGTGGGTGGGGCATCCAACAAAAAGAGGGAAGGCAGCTCTACCACAGCATAAATTGGCTTTTTTCACCTCTTCAAATGTCCAATGTCTACAGTGGTAGTGCATCGAGCATACCTTTTCTAATGGAAAGCTTCTCCGATGTGTGTGATGTCTGAAACCTGACTACAACACACCTGTTTCATTCATTCATTTCATGAATGTGAGCCTACAACAAGAGTGTCATGATTGGCGGAAACCAGCCATTTAGTGACTGCCTCGTTAATGGACTGAATACTAATGCGAATGGACAGGCACCAAACCACAACCAAATCCAGAAGATCAGACAAGACACCTACACAAGGAGTCATACCACATTGCCCAACCACGCATTGCCCAACCACGCCGATCTCGCCAAGTTTCCTAACCACACGGATCTCACGACTTTAAGGAAAGAAAAAACGGAAGGAAGCCTCCAATCTTGAGAGTCTCGGTGACAGTCCCCATCCACTTTTGCGGTTTGTCAACAATTGTGAAATATGGGGGCCTACTGACCCAAGAGCCCTAAGTGGAGTCTACTGATGCCTCTATCTTGTTGGTCTAGACTTCCCTTACAATGTTTCCATCGTCCAAAGGCTGTAGTAATCACAGACATGTAACTGTACAGAAGTCCAAACTCCTCCTCTCCTGTCCAAATGCACTCACCGGTAACTCAATCACAAAGGCCACAGTACTTTCAACTCAACCACACTTTTCCTACTGCTGTGAAGCCTCTTCCATGTACATGACCATGCTCGATCTTTCTTTAATGCTATCAAACTACATTTCAGAACACGTAACTTTAAACTTTAGGATTGAAATACCTGCAGTCAGTCACACCCTTGTGTACTTTTTCTTTTTCCTAAACAGATTTGATGAAGGGAGTGACCTACACACCAAAGGTCAAAGTACTTACAATCACTGCCAGCAGAAGGGGGAGGTAAGGGGGTATTCATACCCCTTTCCACCAACTTCTTTGTTGTTGTTGTTGATGTCTTCCCCTTGTCCTCCAACTCAGACATCTGAGCATGTCTCCCAACACTTTCAGAATCTTCCATCGTTGCCACTTACATTCCAACATGGAACTTTACATACAGCAAACTTCAGGTGAGTCAGTTCACAATGGGACTGCCCAATTTTTAACCAATTTAAGCAAAAATCCAACTTAAACGAACAGCATTATGTGCCTAAGCAGTCATTAATCTCCAACCAAACAATAGCATGTACATGTAACTTTACCAATTGAAATATTATTTTCACTCCTTTCTAATCAAATGTACTCCCAACTACAATTTAAGGGCTACACATGTATGAGCAGGTTTATATACCATAGACAAAGCCGATAAATATACTAAAAATAAAAACCCAAATATTAAGGACGGTATTAAGTCAGGAAAATATGACAACATTGATCTTCTTTAGAATCAGTTCTTTTTCCGAAAGAAAACTTGGGCAAGCAAATTTAAATGGCAAAGGTAAAACTTTATCCACAAAAGGGACAAAAGCAGTTGTCAAAAATGAATCAAATGATGACATCATCATAATGTAATTATTTTAGTACTATTTTGGCTTTGAGGGGACCTTTTTACAAATATATATTTCAAGGGTTTGCATGAACAACAAAATATATCAAGTTCTAAATCAGACCTGACAAAATTTTCTTACCCTAAGACTGGGTTGTGTATGGATTTGAATCAAATATACATGTACTGGAAATTTTCTGCACGCATGTGCTGCTGGAACTTTCAATTAATCAAAAGACCACTGCAATTTGTGAACATGTCAGCGGATAGATGAAATTAGGCCTCTTGGAAAGAATTACAGGAGAGAAAGGCTGGTACACATGCCTCGTCTGTACTCCAATTAATCAGAAACATGACAGCCATGGACCTCATGTGATACAGAGAAAAATTACTTCGGGGGAGAAGAATCCATCAAAAAAAGCTGCCAAGGTTTTACTCACCTCCCATGTTATCTCTTTTGTGTGTTTTTGTTTTGTTACAAGATCAAAATACAACTTTGGACAGAAGTAGTTCTGTGACTTCTTTACATGAGTGGTGGGACATGGGGTACAGCACACAGGCTTTGCAGAGACCCCCAATATCTCATCACTTTTTAAATACACCACTCAAAAGACTTGGAGGTGTATTCCACACAAATGAATAGTGTTGTCCACAGATGCCAACCAACAGAGGGTTTGCACGGCTGCCATCTTACAGGCAAAGGGGCCCATTTATTTCATACGGATCTGGATCTCAATCACTGATCCTTATGTTGGTTTCCACCATCCATATGGTGAGTTTTGGCATCTGTGAACCAACAACGAATCACTGATCATGATCCAGATCCGGGTGAAACAAATACAGCCCAAGCTCTTTTGTTCCACAGGGTATGCACAAAGAGATCTAGGCTGTGAAAAAAAGGGCTGCCCTGCAAAATGGCTACTGCGCAAGGCCTCTATTGAGAATTCATTTCATGAGAGCGCTGCCAAACTGTAACTTGAGAGGTGAAAAGGAAGTGATTTCTGAACAGCAGTATCCAATGAAAGACTTCATGACATCAAACCTGGTCCTCCTTTTATTTTGTACCCGGAAGCGTTCTCAATCCACCTAAGATAACAATGTAGGAAGTCCCAGCCTAACTCCTTGAGTAAATCAGCAACACGTTCTCTGTGCTTCAACAAACACTCAGACACCCATTTGGGGGAAAAATTCCTGGTGACAAAAATCTTCCAAAGTTGACAAGCTTGTCTGGCACTTGAAGACCCCACCAATGCAAAAAAATACCTAGTTGTCTGAAGTATGCCCCTCAACAT
The DNA here is from genome assembly GCF_001949145.1 of Acanthaster planci. The sequence continues at coordinate 987,063 of NW_019091364.1, forward strand.
GTACATCAGGGTCAGGGTTGAATACACTGTACAATGCCATAAAAACAACCTATAAATCATATACCTTATGCATCTTTGCATTATGATTTATCTTTATGGGGGCCATTTATGAGCCTCCATACTCAAAAACTGGATTCTATACCACTGAATGACAACATGGCCTCGTCTGATTCAATGGAAGCTGAATATTAAAGCTGGTATTGGTGAGAATTAGACAGTTGGCTTCATCAGGCTCAGTAGCTGAGTGGTTGGGACTTCTGTGTTCGAGTCCCACCCGAGCCACTTTTCAATGCTTAGAAAACTAACACTTAGAAAACTAACCCAAAATCAAATTAACATCTTCCAAATGCAAAATTCAAACCACAGCTTAACAGATGACTCCTTCATTAATCTTCTGGACAACTGCTTTACAAATCTAATTATGGCATGAAAACTAGGTAGTTACAGTTTAGAATAATTCAGACTGTGTGAAAGTTTCCTCTGCAACTTTTGATGACTTTGTTAGATTAAGCCACAAACAGAGGATCCTTTTGATTAGAAATCAATGAGATTACAGATGCCTTTAAGAAAACGTAGCATAGCAAGTAACTTCATTTCCTGGCATTCACATTCAAAAATTCAACCAAGTTACAATTTCCTCTCTCTAATCTGCACTCGGATAGAAAACATAAGAAACATTTCATGCTGTTGTGGCTTCACGCTACAATAATGGTTCTGTGTTTTATTATTCACAAACTCCCCTGGGAAGCGTAAGGTTGCCATTTCCCACGCAGACCAGGAGAGCCAGCAAATCAACTGGAAGTGACTCTTGCAACATACTGGTACAACTTGCTATTTGGGGTAAAACCCCAAAACAGGAAGGAAAATACGAGGAGAGGAGAGTGTGACTAAAGTCCAAAAGGTTTTCAAGCTTTTTAGTTACTTGAAGTAATTTCTTGTAAACTTTCTTGTTTGATTTTTACGTTACTCTTTTGTTGATTATATTCCTTTACGTTTTGAACATCTGGGACAACTCTCTCAAAATGTTGCCATAGACTTTCCTCATTACCGGAAAGTCTAGACCTCTTAGAATAATGTTGCAGCATGTAAAAACATTCCCCTTAATATTATTTAATTGTGGGTTAACTCCTTTTTGTGACTGGTTTCCCATGACATTTAGCCAGAAATTCAAAACACTGTATCATTTGGAGACCACTTCCTTTTACTGCAGGTACACCTTAAAGGTCAAACAAGCATCAGTACTGACCTCTGGTTTCCACAGCAGCAATGCAACTCCATTACGAATGGACCCACACACAAAACTGACCAGATGACCCACTGGATAGAATGCAGAGTTTATTCATCTACAGCAAAAACCCTTACCAAATTTTCCCTGATTTCCAACTCGCATCCCAAAGAGGTATAAGCATAAACACCTTTTTCACTACGAATCCCCTTACTCCACATTCTTCCGTTTCCTGCTTTAAATTTACTTTTAGAATCTGCACTGTATCTCAACTTTGCAGGGTACTGTTCAACCACAACCAATGAAAGCTCACACAAATGCTAAAATATTTGTCTTTCAATCTGATAGGGAGCTCTTGGGAGACTCACCTGTTGGTCTAGGATCATCTAAGGTATTCACCTACACCGCTCCCTGGAAATTCCTTCACTTTGACCCTTGAACCTCTGTCCTCTATTTGAACTCTGACCTTGATTGTGTACTCTTGATAGTTATCAGCTACTTTGGTATTAAAATGCCACTGCATTTTGGATTGGTTAGATTCCTAGCAGGTTAATGTAATACATATCTAACAACAAGCAATGACAATGTTGCGCCTGTATTCTTGTCTAAACTTGACTCTTTGCATGCCAAACCTTACCCTATGCAGTTATCATCCGTGCATTCAACTAATGCAATCCTAAAGGTTTACAAAGCGATTTGTGACTGGTTAATCAACCACGTCAGCTTTACAACTTGTTACATTCAAACAAGTGTACATCAAGTGATTGCTGTGATAATTTTGTCAAAAATAAGTAAAAATTGAAAAGCTCACCCGCAAAGGTAGAAACATCCCAACAGATCCTCTGAAGTAAGACCTTATCACAAAAACAAGTCAGCTCCAAACTTGGATGTCTAGGTCCTCCAGATAGAGTTGATAAGCATAGTTTATGGTCTCGGTGGGCAAAGTTTGTAATATCACCCTCCAAAAGCCAGTTGTGTCAACTGACTGGCTAAATGCCATCCAACATAAGAGAGAACCCAGCTGTTATACCCGATTGCTGATTGGCCAACTAAATCTAAAGTAGGAGGAGCCAATGTGAACTAACTCAATGACTGGCTAATTCATTCCAAAATGGGGGAGTGGCCACTACATTTAACACAGATGACTGAGCAGCTTCCTTTTTTTAAACTTGAGGCTCAAGATGTCTAGACCAGCACTGATATAAATTGGCCACTTGAAGTCTCCTTGGTGGAAGTCTTATAGCTCGGTGGAGTCATTAAAGATAAATGCCCTGCATCAAGTCAATTTCCATGAGTAGGAGGCAACGAGACTGTAAAAACTTGGGGCGAGTAGAATTGCAGACAAACACAAAACCGTAAATTTGCCAGGAAAAAAATGCACACCATTAAATTTTGCATTCATTAAATTAGTTGTTTCAATTGCATCACATGACTGCATGCCTCAGGTGATTTTATGGGATCTGTAAAAAATTCCCACTGCAAACAACGGATAATTGGAAACCAATGCCTCTCTGATGGTGTACATACACGGGGTGCATGTATTTCACATGTCCTTCATAATAAGCTATGGGCTAATGTAGATGTATTGTACTGTACTGTACATGTAAACCTGTGCTTTGTTTACTGGCGTAGATCAAGATCTGATCCAGGAGTGGGCCAACATTCCCCTCCCCCTCCCCCCATGATGTTTTTTCTTAATCAATCAGGTCATCTTTCTTGTATGGTCATCTTGTATGATTTTGTTCAAGAAAATGTTTCTAAAGCAGCTGCTTACTTGTGACCAATGTGATTATTTAATGCAAATGTGCACCGGGAACACTGCTTACTTGTTTTGACCCTTCCCTTTCCCGAGGGGAGGGGGAATTGGGTCTGGATGTGGCCTTAAGTTGGTGTAGACAAAGGCCGTGTTGGGACAACTGACATCCATGTTTGGTGTCCAAGAGGTTGAAGTAGGCCTACCGTATAAGGACAAAGATCAAAAATTATACCAGCACCTGAAGATCACAGAACATTTTGAGTTGCCAAAATGGGCACAGCAGGACCACTGCCCATAAAATGGCCATGGCTATTCCTCAAATGTACACATTTTAACTAGACTAGGACACACTGGTCTTTTCTGACCAAGTTCTGACTGCCAGATAAATGGAGTAAAGAAAAGCAGTATTTTGGATCCAGTCATAGAAAATGTCCCCCTTCTTTCGCACTCATGGTTCGTTCCCTGAGCGCAGTGCTGAGTTTGCTACTCGCCAATATCCGCAGTACTATCTTGCACACCAGTTCTTGTGATTCCCCCTTCACTTTATTTCCTGAAACTGTATGCACGAGATGTAAGCCACAAGCCTCCTATTTCTGCTACAATCCAGAGTCTTTGGCTCTATTTTCAGCCCAGATCATTTACCCAAGTACATGTACAAAGTACAATGAGCAATTTCAATTTCATTCACCAGGATTTAAAACATTAAATTGATGGTGCCTCTCTAGCTACATTTTAATCTACTAAAACCACAATTATCAATCACATTGTCCACTGTTTGCTGTCACAAGGATTCAACAGAATTTTCCCCATGCTTGAACTTTGAGCTTTCTATATACCAGTACATTCTCCCCCCCAAAAAAAAATCTTTCTTTGGAACAATGTCCTCTTACTCTCTAAAACAAACATTTCTAAACAATGACACCCCCCGGCTGTTTTTGTCAAACCAAACACAGTCTTTTGCAGAAAACAACTTTTTGCCAAGTCACCTCCTGAGTAACTCGTGATGTGACACTCGCAAATCCACATGCATCCGTTTATGCAAATGATCCCGGCAATAGGAAAACATACGTTAAATCAAAACCAGGAAGTGCAACCACTGTTGTACATGCATGACCAACACTCCAATAACTGAACTTGGCACAAGTGGGTAGGTATTTGCATTTCGGTTCACATGAGAGATTTTTCTTTGTTTTAGGACTCTTTTTCATTTGCCCTCTGACTATCAAACAAACTTCCTTCCTCCACACACTAACAGTAAAAACAGACACAAACAAGCCAAAGAAAGCTTATGGGTATTGATGAAAAAAAAACACACACACAAAATCAGTCACCTGTTAACAATGAAACAATGAAACCTCATCTAAATATGTTTTGCATAAGAGTACAAGTAGTTCAGTCAAACAATGACTGAAAAAAGCGTAATGTGACTTAAAGGGAGCAAAATGTTCAATGAACCAGCCAAGAGGCTGGCAAGAAAACACATACATGGCCTACTGCTTGCATAAAGGCCTAGGGATAGAAAGAAACTTACTGAAATGATTTCAGTGCTCAGCACAATTTTGAGCACAGGGGCCATAATCTGGGCAAGGAAATAGCCAAAGATGACATTCAAAAGATAATACCATGAAGGAAAAGAAAGAGAAAGGAAGTGATTTTTTGGGGGGGGGGGTTTCCACAGGGCATCCTTCCTGCTAGAATGACCTTCCAGTTTGAAAGCAGTATTAGCAGATTTCTACGTGGATGAATACATCATGTTTTATTTGAAAGTCAAGGTGGGAAAAATGATAGAACCACATCAATATTTCATTTTGAATCACAGAATAAGGCAAGTCGGGAATGTTTGCAAGGAAACGCTTTGATCTCCTCACAATTGTTCGCTGTGTTAATGGTGGAGCAGGAGAGGCATATCGATTTATTATTAATGAAGCTACCGAATGGAAATTTTGAAAGAAGATAAAATGCCCTTTTTTCGACCACTGAATTAAAATCATAAAGTTTTACTGGAGGACCAGACAAAAAAGATCAATAAAAGTATCGTGCATGTACACTGATAGGAGTCAGAAGATATGTTTGTACAGTTTTATTCTTTCACTGAACCAAACACTTCATATTTCAACAATTTTCAATGACGACCCTAAATGCTGGTCTTGTATCCAGATTGCATTTTGCTGGAAGCCCACTTGTGCAGGTAAAACATGTGATGATACATACATAATTACACCGCTCATTGACTGAAACTGTTACATATTAAAAAGGATATGCTGGATCAGCATTTGTTTTTGAAGTGAAACGTTACAATCATGATTTGCCTTGGTGGGATGACAATGTAAGCCCCTTTCACTGCCAGAGAAAATTCCAGAACTGGAATTGACATGTATTAAATCACTGCAAAGCATGCATTCTACCTGGTGGGGCTGATTGAAACGAGCTCTCTGGAAGTGCATCCACTTTGGTTCTCGGTACGAGTCCCGATAGAAGTTGTTCCGATAGAAGTTCTCTGTGCGATATGAGTTCGAGTGGTACCCCATATCCCGATGGTAACCAAAATCATGGTGGTATCCTTCGTCTCGACGGTACTGCTGGTGAGGATTGCTGCCATTCATGTAGGCTCCTGCCGGTCCCCTGTCTGAGCGGTTACCGGTATTTCCAGGGGTTTTCATGTGCTTAGGAGGTTGCGGCTGTGACTGCTTCTTATTAGTCTCCATATTCAGCTTTTCAAAATGGTAGTCAAATTACTGTACTTCAACAGGCCACTTCTTACTCTGGTATCTTTCACTCAAATACTGAATACAAACGTCCACCAGATGATTAACACAGGTGTAGTCTTATTTCCAGCCACAAGTCAGTGAATACTACATGTATCTATGAGAAAACAGACTTTGCAAGAATCCAACCACCTGGTTAATGCTTGAAGAATTTTCTTCCAACTACAGCGACTGCAAATGTTCAACACGACAGCCAACAGTAAGTTCTACGAAGAACCGCTAAATCCTCCCTTCGTTTTTGGCAGAGGGGTGAACACAAGGAAGTGGCCAGCCGGCAAACTTAACACCGCACTGTAACTGACAGATGATTATCTGATTTTGGAAACAGGAAAGAAAAATGAAGCCTTGCAGCATCCAATCCCTTGAACCACGAGTGGGAAGTGCACAGGAAACACTGCTGGTATCCAATGCATTCCAGACAACACAAAGACAATGGGAAATGAAATGATAACCAGCACAAAAGCCTACTTTCAATCACTCACTTTCATTCTACATTTATGCATCGTACTCTTGCTGGTACATGTACATGTACATTGTTATGCTGTCTCAGTTCCTCAGTAAGACACAGTACTTGAATTTCACACCACATGTATGTTTGAAATTATGTAATTATACAAACACGCCCTGGTGTCCACAGAAATGTGATTTTTTTTGCCTGAAAATTACAAAATATTATGGAAGAATGGAAGCAGAAATCAATATGATTTTGAAATTTAATGTGTGAACAAGATTGGTCTTAAGACTACAAATTTCTTACTTTCCACCCCACTGAACAAATTGCACATCAGAAACTGGGTACCATGATGTATCTGTAATTTCAGTTTTTTAGGAAATTTCACATATCTGAAATGTTTTTCCTAAATCTCTTTATCACGCCACCTTGACATCTCTCCACTGTCTTGACAGTCTTTAAACTGCATTAATGATACACGTTTATTTGACACACTTTTCTTTCGTAAGGAATCCATGGTTTCAGGACCCAGAACAAATAATGTTGCCGGTGACGATTTCAAAATTTGTCAAAATCACAGGTCTTGAAATGCATGGGGTTTGGTTACAGTGAAAATAAAACTTCACCGCTTGCCTAGAACACAAGGCTGGAAATGCAGCTGTTTCAGACACCTCCTGGGAATTTCATTTCAGTGTCAGATGTTTACACAAATAATTCACCCAGAAGTCATGAAATATTCGTATATGGCATTTCTACATGCACTGGGCAATAAAAAATCCACTCCAACAATGTGGATAAAATGTAGGCATGCTAAATGAAGAGGACTGGAAACAAAACAGTTTGTAAAAATGAAAATGTTGACTGTTGAACAAAGCTCCAAATGATCACTACACCTGCAAACACTCAAGTCATATGAAGATTCTTGACCCTCTCTGACTAAATTTCCCTTCTTCCAAAAAAGCCAATTTCCCAGAACTGCCAAGACAGATATGCTTCAGCAAAAAAAAGGGGGAAACCTAACTTCTTAAACCTCTATGACATGTCATGTTAACAAGAGCAGCGGCACAAGCAAGACAGTTATCTCTACTGCCCCCTCCCCCACACCCCAAGGGTTACTAAACCATCACAGCATCAACCAACCTATTAGAGTACCAGTGTAGGTGCACTGCGCATGCAACGCAAGAAACGTGCTGTGCATTCAATGATACGACGGGTCAAAAGTTAAAAGCAATTCGTCCACCTGCAGGCTTGCTTTACACTGAAACTGTCCGCAAAGCAACCTTGTGGACGTGCAACTTCAGTTTTGTACGCAGTTTCAAACATCAAAAATGGTTAGCAATCTTTTAATTTGTCAAATATATGACATCCAAAAAGTTATACGTATTTCACAGTGGGTGAACCATGAGGACTGATTTTCATTTCTGGGCAAACTACACGCAACTTCTGATAGTTCAGAAACAAAATACTCAAAACGCTTAAAAAAATCTAAAAGTCCCAGGTATATTTGCCATTGTATCCAAATATTTACAGTACAATTATCCTGATTTTCTGAAAACCTTTGATGAAGGCGCTTGATGAAAACTGATGCAATGACAGTGGAAATGGAGTCTATAAAAAATGTACATTTGCACACTCATTTTGACAAAGTGTACCTCTTCCAGTGTGTTATCAGAAATCAACATTTTCAGACACCTTGGAAAATTTCCAGCCCCCCCAAAATCATCACATATACATATATAATAAGGAGTTGTCTTTTCCAACTGAGTTCCTGGGAAATTCGAGGTGGGTAAGAGCAGAACCTGATTAGAATCTCGTCAGTGAGCCAGACAAGAACGTGGCAGGTCAAGATTGTGCCCAGGATAAAAATAACCTGCACTTCATGCATGTTGAGTACTGGGTGCAGCAGATGCATTCAAAAACACCCCAGGCATTGACGGTCAGGCTTTTCAAAAACAAACAGTCTGTTCATTTCTTCAGCCTTTTTTCTCCTTCACTCTCTCCACGTCCACTATTAAAAAAAAAAAAATGCTTATGACTGTGTGCTGTTGACACAAGAACACTGAAGACATTGACGTGTACATTTCATACATGTTGTCTGACGTGTCTCACAGCAAAACATTTCTCCACATCTTTCAAGAGATATCAAATGAGGATATGAATCAAGATAAATCTGATGGATTGGGCGCAGTCAATTAATCAATTAGGGATCCTTCTCCCGTCATGAGACAATAGAGACTGGTGATCCATCTACATGTACTTTTTCCTTTCCCAGTCTTTTGTACACTGTAAAACATGAATCAATCAGCACTAATTCAAGCCAATTTACCACTCAACAATGAACAATTTATGCCTGATTCTAAGCTCAGCATTCTCCTCTGCTATTTATTGAAGCCTGTTTGCTGCATCAAGGCTTTCAAGCCAATCAAAGAAAAGTGAAATGCAAAAAAAGGCAGCAAAATGCAAGAGAAGTTGACAGTCAGCTACGATTTCATGTTGTTTTTACAACTGCCACACGATACAGAAAATTCCATCAGTCTAATTTCACTGGGAGAAACTCTTATTCTGAAAGCCCATTACACATCATTATGCATATGAATCTCAGCATTTTTAAAAAATGCTCCGAAGTTTAACAACCCAATAAAAATCACTTCACCAAGATTGTGATTCTGAACAAGATCAACCGACTGTGTGATATGAAAAAATAATGGCCATCCAGGTCCTTTCATTTTCAGTCTGGTCTGAGAGTGACGTACATACCCGGTACATGTAACCCCCAAGGTGATGTCAAGTCAGAGATATGTCAACCAAATCATCAAACTGCGGCAGATCCAAAACAAGATAAAAAAACAGGACTTGAAACCGAGAAATAGACCAGCTCCATCCACACAGAGCCAGGGCAACAGAAGGAAGGGAAAAAGACGTCAATTTGGCACTCCTGTCCCAAGGCTGAACACAGGGCATCTTTTACGAGATCTCATTACCAAATACATTTGTTTCTGATTAGAAAAAAAAAATTGCATGTACCAGGTAGTGCGTGATAGCTGTTGGGGTAAGACACGTCCAGCACCTTGGGGGATGGGGGATATGAGTGCATGCATAGGACGTGTGGGCACTGGGCAGGCAAGGAACTACCTGTACAAAGGAAATTCAGGAAATTGCATCAGGTATGATTTAGCGAAGGGGGTTCCCTGTTCTGCTTTGAAGTAATGGGGAAAGGGGGAGGGAATTGAGATGAAAAGTTGTGTAAGATTAACGAGAAGAGGTAAATTGCAAGGAAAATGACAAGTTCTGATTAGTGAGCTACAACAGTAATTATGAAATACCTGTTTTGATTGACAGATTGGGCTGATAACTAGAATTAACCAGATGCATTCAACATTCAGAAGGGCTTGCAATGCACTTTTTGTTCCCATTCAAACTTCCATCCTAAAATGGGTGCTTGATCAGAACTTTTCAATCTACACTTTTCCTGTGCACTCAAACAATTCTATGCCACAGAAGAAACTACAAGGACTCATTTAATTTCTTGAAGTCTGGGTTCCATGATGGCCCTGAAATTATAAAAGCTACAAATTTCACTGTCAAGGGATTTCCGTATCAGGTTTTTATTTTCATTCCCTGAGCACCGATTTGATTGGATGGACACAAACATTAAGTTCTATTTATTCAGGATTTATGTAAAATTTATAGCAAACAAGACAACCAACAAATATCAAACTGTGTACCACCAAGGGTGACCAGAAAAATACAAAGAATAAACAGGAACTGATATTTGATAGAGGCAGAATTCTTCTAAAAGGCTTCTTTCAAAAACAGATTCTGCTACGATGGAAGCATCGGACCCTCTGACTGGCAATTCACTGACAAACATGAGTGGAAGTCTGAGGGAGAACCTGTACTTACCCCAGTCGGTGGAGTGTGGGAGGTATACGCTGGGTAAGGCTGGGGCGCGGGCTGGGGTTGATACCTGGGAGCACCATGAGGTGAGACAGACTGTGGCACCCCCTGAGGCACCACGGCAGGGCGGGGGAAGAACTGCGTCCAGCCCTGGGAGGCCGCGGCAGCCGCTGCTACGGCAGCTTGGTTCTGCCACACAATGGGATGGTGAGTCTGCGGAGACATGGCACGCTTGGCTATGTAAGGTATTCTCTGCTGCTGTTGCTGGTAAGCAATGGACACGGATAGAAAAATTACTGGAAAATTAAGCAATGCCAGAGGACTCAGGAGTAAAAAGAATTTTACAAATTTACACCTGGTTTATTCCCTACAGGCTGGATTTGAAAAGAAAGGTGAAAAAAAGATGATAGAAGTTGGTCATTTTTTGAAGGTTGTGTTGTGGCATTTTTAAGGTAAAGAATGCCTTTTTTTCAGTCCCAAGAATCCTTCAATGGTGAATAAAACTTCAAAAGCTTCTAAAATCCATTTCTCAAATACACTTACACGCATTAGTCAGTACATTCTCTGTATTTGTTTTTTTCTTGTTGAAGTTCCTACGATGAGCCTCTAAGAGCAGAAATTTCAACCCATGGTTTGTCATTTTTTAACAACCACTTTCACTATTCAAACCTCAATAGAATTATTTTACTTTCCATGATTTCCATCAGTAAAAGAGGTGAGGCCCCACAGTGGGGATTAACTGAGCCACAATGCAAAACAATGTCATTGGAAGCATTTCATGGTATCTAGAGAAGGTCCACTGACTGTTTCTCCTCTACGTCATATTTCAGAGTGCACTTGAAAAAAAAAAAACTGGGCTTTCTGTTTGACATCTCACTCGGTTTATTTGAATGAGTAATTTTAACAGCATGTGAGGGAAAATATTAAGGGTGCCTACTGGTTTACAATGTGTGAGAGATTTTTCAAAACCATTAACTCCAAAGTGGCTCTGGCGACGTGGGACTCATTTTGTTCGGTTGGGTCCCATTTCATCATTCCTGCTGCATTATTACTCCATTACCGTGGATTCAAGTCCTGCAGGTGCTTTCTAATACAAAAACTGAGTGCATGTCTGGCTAGCTAGTCTAATTGCCTTAGATGTCTAGACAGACTGTGTTTGGATATTCATCCCGAAGATAGTAGGAGTATGGAGGAGTAGGTGAAGACCTTCCTCCTAATGAGTGCATTGCAGAATGGTGCCAGTCCTCAGGATATAGTGATAAACGTGTCTGCGTGCTGCCAAAGATGTCTGTCAATTAACAGGATATTCTTGGGAAAAGATTATGGAGTTTGGGTTTTATCATGTCATTGACCATAGACACAATCAATTTATGTGTTTCATTTGACAAGAATATCACAGAGTTGGAATTTTAACATTCCCAACCGAAAAGGAACTAAAATAAAAGAACAAAAGTTCCTTCAAACTTTACTTTCTAAGAACCGCGTAAAATAGGTTAACTGCTGACAACAGTTGAGTCAATGAAATTTTACTACGAAGAGAACATGTGTATGATGGTTTTGCACAAACCACTTCGCATAGGTGAGTTCGTAATGCACAAAACCTACATGTACATGGCACAAAACTAACAGAAATCCAGCCTGTATTTAAAAATGAGTAATTTACTGTGATCAACGTAACCATGGAGATGTCATACAAACTTCAAAAGGCCACTGCCAATGTTTTCTCTCTTCTGTCCTGCTTATAAGTCATGACCACCAACACACTGACCTTCAACCCACAGGGCCCTAGCAACTGCCCCACAACCCACCCATATTTGAGGGTCAAGGGGTCCACCCTAGCCCCATACCACTTTGGGCAGGGGGGGAGGTTAAGCTAAGAAGAGTCCCCCCTCCTCCCATAATAACCCCAAGGGTAACAAGGCTTGGCCCCCTTTCTGACCACAGTGGGCATGCACAGGCTACAGAGTACAATCATCTTCATCGGCTAACAACCTTTCAAGCTGCTAGAGTTGTAATGAGGGAGAGGGTAGGACCCTTGATTTATTTTTCTTTTCTTGAGGGATGCTTATTTAATTAAGAGCAACTGGACAGAAGGTGAAAGCCTGCTAACAAGGTGGAGGGTCGCAGAGGTCTCATAACAGTGACAGCTGAGGATCAAAGACTGGGTTAGCGTTCCAAACTGCAAAACTGAAGCAGAAAATAGGGGTATTTGAAGTGGACGGAATCTAAGTTCAGATCAGAGCTGTATTTCGTAGCACTATCTAACAGTTTTGTACAAAGGTTGTGCTTACGATCCACCTTGACCAGAAGCACCCCCTCATTGGGTGAAAAGATCCACAATGATCAGGAGTGTTCATTTTCTTGGTACAATGCAAGTGTAACGCATGCATTTCATGGTCGTTCGTGAACTAGCGAGGTGCAGTTCCTACCGAAGAAGCCTCTGTTGCTAGGAAAACTACGCCCTCTCTTGGTCCAGCTCGGGGCTCATGGAGGCAAATAATTTACTAGTGCTGAAGCCCTATTTTGTGGCAGCGATGTACTAACAGTAGTCCATGCATGGAGATTTTCATTATTACTGGTATATACAGTACATATCTGCCAACCTGTCGTACTCCTTGCTGAGGTCAGGCATCACCACATAATAGATTAGAATTTTAAATGAACTGAGGGCTCATTTAAATACCTTTGAATCTATTGTGTGGTAATGCCTGACCTCAGGAAGGAGTACGACAGGTTGGCAGGTCTGTATATATAGGCTACATGTACACATACATCACTGATTCAACCATTTTTTCCTTATGGAGGTTAAGCCTCCATTGCATTAGAAAAGTCAATGCAATTTTTCAATAAACAAGATCAGACCAGCTAACAGGCATCAGGTGTCTACCTCCATGTTCACAACCTACAACATATTCATTTCTAAGAATGCTACTTTTTAACAACTAACAGACATTAACTTACTCTTTTTCAAAGTTACATGTTCCTCTGGAAAGATGCACATAAGCATCCTCATTTTGGATACATATCCTTATATTTTGCAAACCGATATCTCACACCAAAATATCCCATATTAATCAGAAAATATCACGTCACCCACCTGCAGAAACTGTTGTCAACCTAATTACATGAAAAATCAGATATGTTTTCAGTCCCTTCAAGGAAACGCCCAACACACTGACATCGATACAAATGTCTCATACATACAACTGGTTTCAGTTTACAATCACTTCAAAACTACTTTTCTTAGAATTTAAATACATGTACCGGTACATGTATGCTTATCCTACGGTTTCATTTTGTGCTCAACACATGCATGCAAGAGGAGTGCATGTACACTGTACATGTACACCATAAAGCTGATTTTTGTTTATTTGGGGGGAAAATTGAAAGATACACGTAGACCTACTTGTAGGTCTACATGTAGAACTACATGAGAACTTTTAAACCCCAAATTCACTGCACGCTGCATTACAAATTAAAACTGTCAAAAAATGTATCCCCCTCATCAGTTGAAAAGAGCAGCACTGGTCAGTCGTTAGTGAACCAGCGAAATTCAGTTCCGACTAAACGGGCCTCCCTTGCTCAGGAAGTAACACCCTCTCTTGGTCTAGCTCGAGGCCCATCATCCCACAAACATTCCTTCCTCTCAAAATATTGCACTTCATACAACAAGCAATTAAAAATTAAAAAAATACAACGACAGTGCTTAACCACCATTGGCTACGCTGCTGAGCACTGTCAATGGGACAAAGGAGCAATATGTCTCCTCTTCCCCTAATTCCACTGGAGATATACACGTAGAAAACAAAGAAACTAATAGTAACACTTCGAAATTCTTGAGACTTGCACCCTCACTGTAAATCCAGCCCTCCTACCCATCCCTCTATAGTGTGACGTGGAATCCTGAAATGGCCGCTGAGAGTACTGCACAAACACTTCTCAGAGACAGGACAACCAGACCATATACATGTACATGTAATTGACCTATCTGCTGTTTGCCAGTTAGTCACACCCTTTGGACAACCCCGTGGAATTCCATACGTTGAGTTTCGACACATCCCCCATCCAATTTGTACTGGACAGTATTTCATGATCGGTGCTGACACCAGTTTATTGCGATGGATCAATAAGAAAGCAGAAGAGGGAGTCCATTTCAAGTAAAAGGGAATTCATTTCTAACAAGATAAAATTCTATATGACACCAATTGATATTGATGTCAATGTTACTTTACATCAGACAGCCAGTTTGCCTCTTCACATTATAATCATGTTGTAACTCAATACAGGTTTCCCCTCCCCCTAATGTATCCACCTGTTTCCACAGTTCAATCAATTACACAATGTAGTATGCGCCTGTTAGACAGGTGATTAGCACCTACTTCAAGCAAACCATAATAGCAAAACATGCATAAGCACTCAGCACAATGAAAACCAGCTGGGCATGTCCCTTACAGTCCCTAATCCTCCAATTTCAATATGATTTTAAATACATCCTAGGGGGTTCAGGTTAATTAATAACAAATTTGGACCATCAAGAAGGATAGTTAGTATGCTCTTGGATTTGGGCAATGAACACTGGAAGACTGAGCTGAATTTGTCCACAAACTCAAAATAGGCCATGATAATTTTTGAGGGGAGGGGGGATAAAAAGAAATGAATTTGATTGTTGAAAGGTTCTGGGAAAAAGTACCAACATGCCCAAATGTCACATATAAATATGCAGATGAATGACCTGTAATAATGGGTGAACAAAATGATGATATCAGTTGTTTTTTTTCCCATGAGCACACACTACCGATGCACACAATAGGCGTAACCTCAAGTCCATTTTGTTGTAAGTGACCACATACGATCTGTCTCGGGTTAGCCACCCAACCAAATGTCATTTGTATAAAATGCAGTGACTGATAAATGCTAGGTACATGTACCACACTTCCTTCTTGGAAATGTCAATTCTGATGTAACATTGATTTATTATTACCAAGTTGTTTGACCCCGAACACAAACTATGAACGGTGAAAAATAATAAAAAATCTCCCAGGGTATTACAAAATAAACATTTGCTGATGGTGATTTGGCAAGTGCATAATGTTTGCTCATATCTCACCAGATACAATTTGACAAACCGAATAAAAATCACCTTTTTAAAGTGTAAATTATAAAAACAAAACAGCAGGAATGTACTATTCCAAAAAGGCTAGTGCCAAATCACCCCAAGGTCATTGATATTTCCTCGTGCCCATGTATAACCCCGTAACATTAACAGCACAAAGGGACACCAAGCTGTGTTGATATCTGTGAACAAAATTACACATTGCGATCTCCTTTACAGTGGCAGCTATATGCTGCCCTCTGTTGATGACAGGGCGATTGAGTTAATATTATTGGCAGCTCCCAAGGTGAACTTGCAAGGTAAGGATCTGACAGGACTTTACTTCCTTTTATTAAGGGTGTGAGCCTCAAGCTGGACCAGGAGAGGGCGCAATTTTCTTAGCAACGGAGGCTCCTTTGGTCAGACGTGAACTTGGCTGGTTCACGAATGACTGTGAAATGGACACGATATGATCCTTTCACCACCAACAAAATGAACACTCCCAGCCAATATTGCTCTTTTCACCTGATGAGGGGATGCTTCTGCTCAAGGCAGATAAGGGGCACTGTCTAAAGAGGACCATTTGTGGACACTTTGAATGATCAGCTTCACAGTGCTTCACAGTATCAAGAAATGCACAACAGACAAGGCCTAAATCAAAGACATTATGCATATTTGAGAGACACATGTGACACTCACTGAATATTGGAGATCTTAAATGAAAGTAAACATCTGTGTATTTCCCAAGAACTCAGCTTGGTTAAACTTGGCCTATAGGTTAATTAATAAAATAAGTTTTATATAATGGCAGAAAATACATAACTCCTCTTCTTATTCTGGCTGAAGTTCCCGAGAAGAAAAAATGGCGGTTTCATATGGTTACTTAAAGGGCATTTCAAGCATAGGAGTTCCCACAATTCCAATGCCCATAACTGGCAAATCTTTCCACGCACAAAAATTATACACTTGGTCAATCTAAAGAAGGAAAACACAAACAGCATTAATGACTGCTGTCTCACTGAGTGAAGAGAGTAACAAGTCCTTATTTTCCTCCGCCAACCCCCCCTTCCACGAGCCCGAGTCAATGCCCCCTCCCCTATCCCCACCCCTCCCCATCCTCTAGCCCAAATACTTACTGACAAATGATGTTGCGGTATCGGTCTGACTGTGTACGTTACTGGTGCAGCAGCCAGTGACGGGGATGTTCTCGATTTCAGGACTGTCACCGATCTGTTTTGTTGTGTAAGCTGCAATTGAAATGAGGTGGGATGTTACTTAGAAATGCAGCTTTTCAAAGTTACAAATCTTATCACAGAAGGAGAGTTTACATCTTCTCTGTGTTACATAAATGACAATTTGAATGATTACAACTTTGGATTTCAAACATGAATTGGCCCTATTCACAAGTTGACCACACCACATTGAAAGCAAAGACAACTTTTTATTTTGGGAAACAAAGAATGAACAAAAAGTCCACCAAGAATGCAATGGATAGTGGATGCTATCGTCACTACTGCCCAAGGTTCTGCACCCTGCCGGCTAAACTGCTAAATCCTGCATGAGCTTGAATGCTGAAGAGACAGTTTAACTGAGTTTATCAGAAATGTGGGAATCTGAAATGTGTCCAGCAGTAACTTGTAAATGGACTGACTACTGAGGGGGGTATAGGTATAGTACCTCCATCACCTTGGTCCAACTAAGGTCAAACTCTGAACACCAGGTCAGAAAAAAAGTCATCTGTGTAATGCAAGTGGTAGGTCAGCCACATTCCAACGGTCATCCATGGACACAATTTGGACATGGCCTCACTGACTGATGGATGTCAGGGACACTCTGCTTTGTCCACAATAGGCAAAAGTAGAACCTTGTTCCACTCCAGTTGTCCCAACCAGATTGTCATGATTCTTGCAGACATTTCTAAAAGCTGCAGCAAATAGATTAGTAGATTTGCTTCAATTTATTAAAGATTAAAAGCCTAGGAATCTACATGCACTCCAAAAAATCCCCATCTTCAGATTAATTCTTTTAATAATAAAGCCCTTTTGAGAGATATCCTCGATACGGCATACCCAAGTGTGTGTCATTAATTCTTGGAGTTGCTGGTGTTAATTACTTAAAAGGTAACATCCTCTTTCCCAGGTTCTTTGGACAGTGCCATTCAACCTCCATAGGCCTTGGCATTAGGGGTGCAGGCAGCTTGGATAATGAATGTAGCAGTTAATTCTGCTTTCAGAAGATCTCGGATAATCCCTACAAAGTACAAAATTAAGACTAACAGGAAGTTGTTACTAAGTATTACACTTGCTATAAAAATTGTGATGGTATTTTCAGCTAATGCCAAAGTTCACATTATCTGCTATCTTTGGACAAAACCCATGCATTTGGGCATTTGAAAGAGTACAAATCTCTTCAGCAGACCACTTTCAGTGCTTTTGGGATTAGTGGGTTAAAAAGACTGAAATCAGTATACAAGTAATATGACAATGTCTGCAGCAGTTTGGTTACGGTTCAAGAATTGATTTCATGTTTAATGGAACAGTTGTTGGGAAACTCTAAATGTCAGCATCTGGCCTCATGACATGAATTACTGACCATCTGCCATCAATGTCAAGAATGTTCCTCCTGTCAAGGGATCTGATCCCCTCACCCTACTGTTCACTTCACTGGCTTGCCAGTCTGATGGGCTGTTCAGAATTATGGACAGTGCAGTGGGAACTTGCATTCACAGGACAGCTTGTGCACTTGGCAAGGAATTTGGAATTTATCTTGATATATTGTAAGATTGTTTTAAATTTTATCTCCTTATTTACAAGCGCTAGTAGCTCATTTTTAGGTGCTTTGCCACCCCTTTAAGAATTGGCCAATTCTTACTAAGAGGCTTAGGCAGGTGTTTGGCTGTTCGCATGGCATCGCTGTGGTTTGGACAAATCTCGAGAGACGGCCATACACATATACTGTAATGTCTCACCCCATGTGCTGGGATGACATGAATTGTATTGAGAATCCACAATGTAATTGGTTCAGACGCGGGCTTCCCAACCATGTAAGATCCTTGATTGCCGACCCTAATCGTCTTCCTGCTTTCCTGTTGAATGTACCCATGCCCTTGACTGAAATGCTTGGAGGATTTTTCTAGCATGCTAAAACCAGTAAGTATAACCGCCACGGTCATGGAAGCTCTGGGGCACATCTTCGTGTAGAATTTGTAATGGAATAACCCTGAAAATCTTGATCTTGCCTCCGAGAATAAAAAGGTCTCCTTTAAATTTAGGCCATTTCAAAAGAATGCTACTTTTTTGCCCCTTCCCTCAAATTTTCAATTTTTTCCTCTTCATATAAAGCAATTAAAATGGAGTTTTAAAAGCATTTTTGTTCATTTCAATCATTTCTGGTTTAGAACAATGACATGACTAATCACACAGGATAACATAGAACAAACTGGAACTTAGGAAAGGCATGTGTAAATTTCAGGCACACTCAAAGATTTCAAACTCCCAAAATAACATTGAAAATATCTTTCCTGTCCCATGAAAAAGCAACCTTAAATTTACATTTAACCAATGGCTAAGTCTGATGTCTGACTGTATCATCCCCACCAACCAAGCAATCTCATCTGGTACCTGTACAAATAATCCATGTTGATCTAAGCGTTTCAACAAGTTCACCTCTCTTGTAATAAAACAATCATTCAACAAGTAAAGGCTATCAAAAAACAACCCCTCTTGAGTAAGTTGAATTGGCCAGTAAATGATGGTAAATACTGTACCACATCTTCATTGTGTTGGCGAACTTTGATGTCCGGCAAGAGGTAAAACTACTGCTTGATTTACAGCCTTGCCCAGAGTTCAATATCACAAAGTTGCTTAGCGTAAGTAAACATTCTTAGGGTGCATCTCAGAAGTTAGCACATTCCTTTGTAGGAACACTTGTAATCCAGTCACTTTGAATTTAAGTTCACAGTGAGCAGGCATTTTTGAGCGGGTAATGTCGTACCTGTAGCTGCCCCCCACAAGCTTAAGAACATCTGCTTTCAACAACAGAAAGGAAATATTGTGTGGATGTTGGCAATGTTTGAATCAGTGGGAAGCAACCCAAGTTGAAACGGATGGAATACATTGAGGATGACTCTTCACATCCTGGCATGCACGTACGCAAGTACAACTTAGATCCTGGGACTTGATAAAGGGGTCATCAATAAGATCCAGAATTAAGACCCAGCCGACACGGTCTGCGGAGGGCAGGAGAACTTGGGAAACTCCCAATTTACGGACCGTAAACTTGACTGATTGATGACATTGAGTAATGGGATCATACTGTCTGTCTGCCTTTGGTACAAGAGTGAGGGTGATTCATGTGGTGAATGACCACAAAGTGTCAGGATCTTGTTCCCAGGGATAGACTTGATCCAGCCCACCTCTATACCTGCTCGATACACAGATGTCTCAGTAACCGCAGCGGTACCTAAGTTAGACTTTCATCAGATCACTAGAGACGGTTGTGCACAATATCCATGAGCTTATCCCTTAAAAAATAGTAACATTCAAGTTGGTCACAAGAAATAATATAAGAATTTATAAAATATAAACTGGTGAGCTTTTTTGCTGAGTAAAAATTATTCCCTGCCAAGAAAAGTCAGTCAACAAAAAGTGCCAATTTTGAATAAACAAACAAATGATGACCAGCCTATTCCTGCTGCACATGTATCTTTCTAGCAACCATCGTACTACTTGTGACTGACTCTAAGCTCGGGTCCAAACAAGCCGAAGTCACTGTGGCAAAGAAGTCTTGACTTGAAACAAGTCTACAGGTTTGTAGGATGTGTTTGGAGGGCTTTTCCCACACTGTGAAAGTGGAAAAACTGGCAGTGCTTTCCCAAGGGGGTCCCAGTCAGGGCTTAAGTGGGATAACCTCCAAAAAGTCCAAGGCAAGAAAGTCTCTTCTTACTTGGCTCTGTTCGGCAGAAAGGTAAACCCAGCTTCTATCTGATTCAAATAAACAACACGGTACAAACATGTACGTGTAGTTGGTTCAAGTTCACGGGAAAAGAACCAAGTCTTCTGCCATGAGTAATATGAACAGTTATGAATAAACACCTGTGACTCTGAAAATACACAGACAAGGGTATGTCCAGTTCATGACAGCCACTCCAGCATGGTTTTGTTTTTACTCACAAACGAGTGAAACATTCCCCTCCCAACCCTACAGGTCAGATGTAAGAAAAGAAATAACACACTTTGTCTGGACTTTTGAGATTAAATACATGTATGTATCATTTCTAAACCTCCTTCATCTCATTTTAAGGAGATTTAAGGCTTCCTATTAAGGACTGCTTTGTGAAACTTCTACTCCTTGACCGTCGGACTCTTTAACAACATGGTGCCCAAGTTTAGAGCATTTTCCTTTACTTTGCAGATTATGGCTTCCGAAGTTCTGAGCAAGAGATAAAGCTGGAGTTGGAGGTGAAACCAAGGTTTGAAAATGACCATGGAGAACCTGTTCTATGCTCTTCCCTTCTGTCGGCAGAGACACAAGGGATGTTTCACGTGAACTACTTCACTGCACATAGGGACAAGACTACCAGCAAACTCAGCCCCAACAATTCCAACACTGCCCCTAGAGTGAGATTGAACAAAAGTGGGCCTTCCAATGAACTAATGACCCCAGACACATGAACTTATTTTCAGAGAGAAATCCTAACATATGGCCTACCCGTGCCTATTCTGGGGCCCTTTGCTTTACAAGAAGATTAAAGGGACAACATGTATGCAACAGTGCAGACAAATGATCATTTCTCTACGTTCAACATTTCTCCACTTTTGGCTTTGTCAATCTTTTGGTTCTCTGACCAAGGGGAATCTTCTTCAAACCAACTTTTGCTACAGTAACATGTAAAAACTGTATAATGAAAGACAGATTAGAGCCTTCACGTGGTCTCTCCACTTACATGTACTCATCTGTACAAATGAATCTGGGGATAGGGTAAACTGAAATGAACACCAGCCAAGACAGACCCAAAATTGGGCTGGGTTGTGGATTACTGAGAACAGGTGAATGGGGGGATGCCTGGAATGATACCTCATCTCAAGCAGTTATAGTAAATCACAGGTCTCTTGAGGTTTACAATGGCAAGGTTACAGGACCAGCTACAGTTTAGATCTCTGTAATGATGACGTTATCATTCTTTATTTACATGGGTGCTGGCCTCCACTGGCTCCATAGGAAAGTGCCCATGTAAACAAAGTGTGACATCTCAGTACATACACCCATTCCCACCTTCTAACAAGCTGTTGCACAGCTAAGACCACACAGGAAACCAATCACACTTAAGTTAAGCAGTCATCCTAACAGTACACCTCGAAAAAGGAAATGAGCCGTGCCTTTGATAAACTCACAACACATTTTCAAGAAGGGGACTGCCCCTTTAACAGTACTCCACATAGTTAAATGGCTACCACCCTGAAGACACAACTGGTACCGACTGAAAGGGGTGTGCACATACCAACAGGTAAATTGCCACAGGGACCATCTCAACATGTCAACATGTCATTCTGTGCTCATCTACATGTACCAAACTGATCAACCATTTTTCAAGCTGAGAAATTCTTGGCAGAAAACCTAGCTGAAGAACAACCTGCAGATATAACCATGGAGCAATAACCCATGGAAACATTCACACATGTAAGTGGATCGGGGGCATGCTAAAAAAAGAAAACTACCCAAAACATCCCATCCAACGCCTCTCCTGACCCACCCCACATTAAAAAAATAAATAAAAATGATTAAAAAGAAGCAACTTTCAACTTTCAAACCTTCAACAACATACAAAACATCCTAAACAAAAAATCTTTTGCAAGCTCACTTCAAATATATGATTTAGGAATTGTTGAGGAGTGATCAGGAATATATTCTGAAGTGAGCCTCATGAATGACTCAGGAATACCGACTGCATGAGAAATTAATATACTCGCCAAACTTTCCCAGTCCATTTTTCTTTCTGCCAAAGGCATCTTCTTTAACATACCTGCACTCATGATTTACAAGTATCACCCACCAAAAAGGCCTTCAGTTAGGTCAAGAGACCACAACCGCTTTGTGGATTTAAAAAACCACAAACAGGAGAAAGTCACTGGAGCAAATACCACAGGAATGTGAAGCGGGGATTACAAGGGAGAGACCTACTAGCTGGTTACACAATCCAGCCAGCCTGGGAACTGGGCTGGAACTGAAAGATAAGTTTACCCTAGCTGGGGAAAATGAAAGTGCGAAGAAAATTGATTTATGAGGTCTTTGGCAATCCACCTTGGGAAAGATTTGACCGGGAGGAAACCTGAGGGCTTCGCCTTAAGGCGGCCTGGCAATAGAGGACACAAAAGCAATCATGACCACTGTAGAGTTTCCATAGATAAGTATTTCAATAAATGCTCAATCATTACTGTATTTGTACATAGTACATGTACAATGTACCTGTACATGTCGTGTACATGTACCTCAAACTTTCCAAACATGCAGGTAGGCCTACATTGCCCTGCAAGGGCTGCATGGTTGAGCTAAGTTTAACAGATGGAAAAACAGCTTTCTCACTGCCTTCTTCTGTTCTGGGAACACGATGTGACCAAATTTCCCCAATTCAGGAAGGGCAAACAACCACAGGTAATGCTGACTTCTCAGGACACACCTGACAGCATGTCCAGCTGATTGGATTCAGAGTCTTCGGGGAATTTACTCACATCCGCAAAACACTCAGGCCTCATGCCAAAGGATATTGCCGCATGTACATGTACATACATGTACATGTACATGTAGGATGGTGGTTCAGTTTTGAAAATGAACGTAGTGGCCTACATGTTTCCGCATTTCGAGATGAAATTTACAAATACCAAAAATCTTTACTTTTGAAGGAATAAAATATTATTCAAATGTAAACAACAAATAATACTAAAAAGACCCTGCTATTGTTATTTTTTTTAAACAAGGTTGAACTACATGTACATGTATAAAGGCTTGAATTTTAGAATAAATTCTGCATAAGGCTGCAACATGCCAGAACATGTATTTATCAGCTTGATTGAAAATATTATGCCTTTTATTGCAACAAAACCCATGGCCAGAGGAACAACATATCAAAGACCAGGGAATGCTAACACTTCCACGTGCCTAAGATCAAAACCTTTACTCTAGTTATACAGCTCAACAAATTTTTGTGCACAATGAAATATCAACTGACCATACTTACACCAAGCCACAAATGCAAAATCTAGTGTGTAATGAATCCAGGGCAGGACATGTCTAATGTTCCAATATGGAGTCCCAGGACAAAATGACATTTTTTTTAATAAAATGTTTGTGTTCAAATGTTTTAACACTCTGCAAGACTAAAGTCTGGCACAATCTTGTTCTGATAACAGGGCTCTGAGCTGGACCAAGAGAGGGCGTAATTATCCAAGGAATGGAGGCTCCTTTGGTAGTGACTCTGCATCCCTGGGTTCACAAACAACTATGAAACACAAATGTTGCCGTCGCATCACTACCAACAAAATGAACACTCCCAACCAACATGGCTTTTTTCAACCAATGAGGGGGTGCTCCTGCTCAGGGCGGATGATCACCTCACTTCTTCGGTGACAAAGCTGTACTTACAAATCAGCAGCATACGTACTTAAACCTGAGGGGATACCTGCTTTCAATTTTCATAATTTGTCAAGTGAGACAAAAGGGAAACAACTCATTCTAGGGGGAGGTTGTTGTCTCGGTCTTCTCAATGAGGTACATCAGGTTGAGGAAATCAAAACAAGATGTCTCAGGTGACATCACGTGACACATGACTAATAGCAAGAATAGATCAAATCACTGGGAAATGAGTAGCATTACTGATGACATCTGGGCCGTTTTCAAATACTCCACTTCGGCTCCGTCTCGGGCTTCAACTGTTTTTTTGCTACCTGACTTTGAAGCTGTAAGCACACTAATTAGTCTAATAGTGCCACAAAAACATCTAATAAGATGCAAGAAAGCCAAAAATTACAGTAATCCAAGTGATTTACACGCTTCAGACCCACAATCGGGGATTGGTTTGGGGAATGAAGCCTGAGACGGAGACGAAGTCGAGTATTGGAAAACGCCCCTACTCATCACCGGGCTTCAATATGATGAGTAGGCTTACTACATGAAACTTCTATTTATGGGGATAGGCAAGGAGACAGGAGACCAGACAGGGACTGAATGAACCTCAAATAAATCTGAAATAAATCTGGTACAAAAGCAATGATTGTGAATCTCATTTTTGGGTTGCATACACATGTACAGTAAATTGAACACTCAACAATTTTTGAAAAGGAGGAAATTTATTTACAACTTTGTGGAAAGAGCCGATTGCCTAAAAAAAAGCCAAACAACAAAAACAACTTGGGAAAATTCTGAGGGCGTCCCTCCAATCCCTTCAACATGTGCAGTCCTTTCATGTATCAATCACAGCTCTGGTCAGCACAGCCCCTTTAAACCAATCATTAAATGCAAGGCTTGGCAGGACATGAATTCCTTGCATACAAATTTCTCCACCCAATTCACAATCACAAACAGGTTCATCTTCACTGGTAACCCTTGTCACCATTATCCACAGACAGCCAGAATGCAGAATACCAGAGGCCCCGTTTGCTTACCGTGGTGGTACATTTATACCTGCCCCAATGGTCAGATTCAAATACATGTATGTACCAATCGATACGTGTCTGTTAGATCCCATAGCTCCATGAGTACCTTAACATGTAGAATGTGCTGTGAGTGTGTCGGCTAATCCCAAATTCATTTATGTTACGGCCTGGTGCTCACAGGTCGAATACGCTAGGGCGCATAATGACTTGCCAATGTACATGTGTAATTTTGTCCATTCCTACATGTACATGTACCAGTGCGTGAACATGTACTGTACAGGCAGGTACACTGTACATGTACATTTAACACCACTTGTGGCTTGCAAAACACGCAAAATGGCATAAATGTAACAGCTGTATGGAGCACATTTCATTGACGAGCTACGTATAAATACAGAATGGCTACCAGGCACAGAAAAAGTTTCCATTAGACTAAGAAGAAAATGGTTACATTTCCAAACAACATGGAGTATTAACTGCTTGTGACAATTAAGTTCCTCTCTGCAAGTATCTGCTTTTTTCAAAGCTAATTTCAGGTGTATTTGGCTTTGTTATATCGAGTTGTTTGAGCAAGAACAGGTGTATTTGTGATTACGTCCTCAACTACAAAATGTGGATTACATGTCACCGTCACAACATTTCCTCTCCCAAGTAAAATGAAACGTTCTGCATCCCTTCATCCTGTCAAAAACACAAGTCAATTGCCTTAGAAATAACTCTACATTTTTGTGGGTCACAATCTCACAATGGAATTCCTACATGCCACCACGTCCTTGTGAAGTGTTAAGAAGGCATAGCAATGCATGACCACACACAGCGGGCATTGTCAGCCTTTGAACTGGCAAGGGAAAAAAATCCTGGCTAATCAATTCAGAAATTTAATTACCTGTACAGGGATTCTCCATTTCCTTTATCTGCCCCTTTTCAGTGGGCTGAAAAAGTGCAAGTACCCTGAATATGCTAATTTGGTGTAATTCTCTGTTTTTGTTTCTCCTTTGTTGTTGAGGCTGAGATTGAACTGCAGTGATTCCTGCAGCAGTCACTGCTGTTGTTCACTGCACTACTGCTACTTTCTGCAATTGCTGTTGCTGGAATTGACATTGCTGTTGCTGATGTACTCATATGCACTTGGCAGTGCTTTAAAAATTGCAAGGACTTCTGTTACTGCTGTAATTTCTGCTGCTGTTGCTATCTGTATACTGTTGCTGCTGTTGCAATTGTTGTTAGTGCTGCTATTGCTAGTACTGAGCACTGCTGTCATGTTGCCGGTGTTGGTGCTGTTGCTACTATTGCTGATGGTGCTGCTGCCATTGCTGTTGCTGCTGTCACTATTGGTGTTGCTCTTGCCAGCATTGCTGCTCTTGTTGGCACTGTTGCTGCTGTTGCTGCCTGTTCTATTGTTGGTGCTGCTGTTGCTAATATCGCTGCTGTTGGTGGTGCTGCTGTCTCCGTTGGTGCTGCTGTTGCCGTTGGTGCTGCTGTTGGTGGTGGTGCTACTGTTGCTGTTGCTGCTGTCATTATTGGTGTTGCTCTTGATAGTATTGCTGCTCTTGTTGGCACTATTGCTGCATGTGTTATTGTTGGTGCTGCTGTTGCTAATATCATGGCTGGTAGTGGTGCTGCTGTTGCAATTGGTGCTCCTGTTGGTGGTGATGCTGCTGTTGGTGGTGCTGTTGTTGCTGCTGTAGGTGGTGGTGGTGGTGCTGTTGGTGGTGGCACTACTGTAGCCATTGGTGCTGCTGTTATTGGTGGTGCTGCTGTTGCTGATGCTACTGTTGCTACTGTTGGTGGTGCTACTGTTGCTGCTGCTGTTGCTGTGGGTGGTGCTGCTGTTGGTAGTGCTGCTGTTGCTACTGTTGGTGGTGCTACTGTTGCTGCTGCTGCTGTTGCTGTGGGTGGTGCTGCTGTTGGTGGTGGCGCTACTGTAACCATTGATGCTGCTGTTATTGGTGGTGCTGCTGTTGGTGGTGGCGCTACTGTAGCCATTGATGCTGCTGCTGTTGGTGGTGG
>NW_019091364.1:1013921-1068974 GCF_001949145.1 Acanthaster planci
GCTGTTGCTGCTGCCGCTGTTGCTGTTGGTGGTGCTGCTGTTGGTGGTGGTGCTTCTGCTGCTGCTACTGCTGCTACTGCTGCTGCTGTTGGTGCTGCTGCTGTTGGTGGTGGTGCTGCTGCTGTTGGTGGTGCTGCTGTTGGTGGTGGTGCTGCTGTTGCTGCTGCTGCTGTTGGTGGTGCTGCTGTTGCTGTTGGTGCTGCTGTTGGTGGTGGTGCAACTGTTGCTGTTGCTGCTGTCATTATTGGTGTTGCTCTTGATAGTATTGCTGCTCTTGTTGGCACTATTGCTGCATGTGTTATTGTTGGTGCTGCTGTTGCTAATATGCTGAATTGCTTCAGAGGGAAATCTGTGAATTTTGTCAATTCCCCCTGCATGATATCAGCCAAACTGGTCTAGCTCCCTATCACATTCAACAAGCAGCAATATCCATTTTGGTTCAAACAGCTCAATGATGACTCCTATTCTCAGAAATCAGAGTTGTGTCAACATTATTCCTTACATGTACATGTATAAGACTTATCAATGATGTCCAGATTTTGATGTTTTTATTGTATCTTAACTTATTTGTAAAATTGTATTTCTTTTTGTTTTTTAATTTACATATTTAGATATTTTAAATCTCAAGATAAGGGTAGACAGGTTATTTTGGCCATAGTCAGTTTCCTCGCTTTTGTCTTCCCTATGCCCATCTGGTTGTAATGCATATTTAATTATTATGAAATAATCATTTTGACACAGATCTGATTTCTGACAATAGGAAATGAACAAACACTGGTGGCAGCAGACGTACGTGTACTTTACCGCCAGTCTTTTTCAAGGTATTATGTGTGCTCAGAACTAGCACACATGCTCAGAACTGGTAAAAAGGACCAGTATGTTTGTCGCCATCAAGCGCCGTCTCAAAGTCTCCCACTGTTCACTTCCCTGTATTGTGTGGTCCCCAATTCCTTAGATAAACCAGTTCCAATACCACCCCTGAAATTTCAGCAGCTCCAACCCTCCATGTGAAGTCCCAACACTAAAACAACTTTACAGCCCCCTCTCATAATATTTGGATGACCACATGCCAGGGGGGTGATTCCTTTTTTTCTTTCAGGTTTTTGTTGCAAATAGTTTCATGTTGGAGGCCTGGGGGCCTGGTACAGGCTACTTAAAGGCGAATTCCTAATGTACAATAGTACATGTATTTCTGGTGGTTAATAACTCCTTACACGTGAAAACCAGAGGCAAGATTGGAGACAAGCAAAATATCCATGAAATAATAACTAGAGGTTTTGAGGGCCCAATTCAGCTGTGAAGAATACATACATACGTACAGTTGTGTTTGCACGGAGGCTCCCCTTAAATACCCATTTCTTGTTTCTGTGTCAACTCAAAAAAAAACTTTCATGGTAAACTCAGAAAATTCTACATCTTTTAATAGACTGTAAGTAAAATTCCAAAATCAGGAAAATCCTGATGAATAATTCTTGAGAGACCTCATCCCTATAAAACTCAGTTCTTGCAAAAGGTATACAGGGAAACGCCCTCAATGCTGTTTTAAATTATTCACTTAAAAAAAAAGACACTCGCACATGTACAATGAGTAAGTAAGGACATTCCAAAAGATTTTAAACAGGCCTTCAAAGGTCAAATATTTGGTTATGCCTTCCTCCCTTCAGCAGGTAAAATACTGGCTCAAAGAGCTGTTGCTTCATTACAACATGGGAGCCTAGAGCAGCTATGCATGATTACCGTCAACTTGGCACGCCCATTCAGCAGTGAGCCTTACACAAACAACTCCATTGTACCAAGGTGAATACTTGGGAATATTTTGAGGCGATCAGGCTGTAACAGCCCATCGACGTCAGAATCATGACCTGGATTTACATTCACGAACATATGAATGTTGAATGCGTGGCTTTCTTCACATTTTGGACTACTGCATTGTACATATACTAATAATAGTAGACTGTGCATATAATGTACATGTGCTGTTAGCATACACCTGATATTCATCTATAAATGTACATGTACTGTACGTGTAGAGGTATACACATGTACATGTACATGTAGGTTGCAACAGGTGTGTTAACGGGGAATTAAATTCTCTACAGGAATAAAACAAAATACGATACAAAATGGTAGCATGTCATAAAATCCATCAAGCACTTTGCATACACGCAACAGGGTTAAAAATGTGCATGTACGGTACATGTACGTTGTCATGATAAACTATTTAGTACCTCATAAAATGGCATATATCCCCATGAACAGTAACCGACAAGGCTTTGACAGAAACCTTGCATGTACCGGTACATATGTACCAGCAAGTCTCCTGAATCCCTCAAAAACCAACAAGGTTTAAAGGAAGTTTGCTTGACTGGCAAGGTACCCCGTAGGCCAATAGCAAAGCCCCCAGCACTTGTTAGGTTTGATATCCTCTGAAAGTTTCTTACCGATACGTATAAGTTAAAATATAATGAGTGTTCCACTGTTCCAGCA
Organism: Acanthaster planci; assembly: GCF_001949145.1. The sequence continues at coordinate 1,016,409 of NW_019091364.1, forward strand.
GTGGAGCATTTTGAAAGTTTCCACACAATACAAACAATGCCTTGGAAGGGAATTAGAGTTAATAAATTGCAAACCTATGAAATTCTCCTCTTCTTTTATAAATTCCAGGATATGAGAGTGCACCTTTAATGTAAGAAACTCCCTTTACCCTACGGTACTTAAAGAGCCCAGTGGGTTTTCACCAGGCAGGGGTTCCTGGTGCCACCCGGATGCAGCGTTAACTACATCCTTCCTTACTTCCCATGTCTTGGAGGGACTTACACTGCCAGACAACCGGCCGTGAACTTCAGAATACTATCAACCTGTCAATCCCCCACCCCACAGAAGCAACATGCTGGCCCCACATGCTTACTACCGGTAACACTAGGGGAGGAGGGTTGCAAATGAAGGGTGTAATATTGACCTGAGGGGTAGAACACAAAAGAAAACCTTGATGTCCCAAACCAAAGTTTCTGGATGATTTTTTTTTTCACCGACTAACTCTACTTTTTCATCTAATTTTCTGAGAAATTATTAACATTAAGGCAGGTTCTTCTTATTTCTGTACCTATCCTGTGCTCCTCTCCTGAGAGGATTGAAAAAGGCAAACACATTTACGAAAAATTAGGCCTACAAGTAATTTGGTGATCATGGACAAGTTTCCTTGTAACCTCAATCCCACAACTAATTAATAAATCTTAGACCTAATGTAAATCAAGTGCTTCTAATTTAAAAAAAAAATGTAGCAGAGGAGTGGGCAGAAAAGGGTTTGGAGGGTCATCCATGTATGGATGACCTCACTTTCAGGTATCCCTTGGACTTCCAACAAATTCAGTGTTGAGTTTGCCAACTTGTTCAAATTTCACCAGAAAGTGTCTTTTCTTCCAAAAGGGCACTGGGTGGAGAGACTAGGCAGGCTTCAGTGACCTGAATATGCCCCATAGACTTCCCACTCCCCTGAGCCCCACATCAGTTTTGACATTAACCTTCCTATAATGCATAGTCATACTTGCAACATGACAGTCAACTCCCTGGTCTCACACATTGGAAGGTCGGTCATTCCACCTTCTGACCTACATGTACACGTTCTCAGACCCCAAGTGTACTGTATGTTTTCCGCCTTGGTCCCCAACTGCAATATCCCAACAGCCAGCCAAGCGGCCTACTGGTTCATTTCAACATACTTCATCAATCAATCCCTTCCTCTTCTTCAGGGTTCAGCTCAACAATCATAAATGTCAAGTTCCTGTCCAGAGCTCTGTCAGTGCTAAGCGGGAGGACAGGGTGAGGCTTGAGGGTTTAAGGAAGGCCCAGCTAGGAAATGACTGCTGAATTTCTTGGCATGCTTGCTTATAACCAAGCTTGCTTCCGCTCAGCTTAATGTCGGAGGAAAGTGTTACTTTTCGGTACACTGGAAGATGACCTAATTACAAATGTGTACATGCACTTGGGACCAAAAATATCTGCAATCAGCATTGGAGAAATGTCCGTATTTCGCAAACATCTTCTCCTCAGGAAATTTATCTAAAAACCACAGCAGACCATTACCGGTACATCTTGTCAAAGCAATGCTGCAACTCTAACCCTCAATTAACATCATGATTAGGCCTATCACCTGTCTGCTCACAACCAAATCATGATCATGTACCTTGCTCAGGAACACATGCAGGACCTAAGCTAATGCCACTCTCAAGTAATATCAACCAACCATGTGCCTACTTCCATAAAAGATCTGTGCCCATTCCGTTCCCCTGCAATGTTTTCACCCCTCATTAGTCCTTCCGTTACCCCTGGATAAGCCCCCTGACAAAGTGCACTGACCTTTCTATCATCACTTCCTGTGCTGGCTATACCGTTTCCCCTGTCACTGTCATATGCCCCGTCCACAATTGCCGGGCTGGATGTAGATTCCCCGTTATGACCAACCCTCCCAGACTGTACAGGTTGCTCCCCCTCGTGGACGCTGGTAGGTTGCTGCGAAGAAGGCGGGGCAGTAGGGGAACCCACAAGGCCCTCGTGGGATGACGTAGGGGCAGCCGAGCTGGAGGGTGAGGTGGGTTGGGAGTGGTGCTGATGCCCCTGTGGAGGGTTGCTCATGGCGGATGAGGTCCTTAAGACGTTGGGGAATGCTGGGGTCTGACAGTAATCCTTTCAGCGTCCAGCTTGATTAGATGGTAATGCCCTCACCCCACTGTTCAATGATAAAAACAATACATTCTATATTATCTTATTATCCCAGTCAAATAAAGGAACAGCTCAGCCACTTCTTCCATGTAGGAATATCTGTACCTCCTTCAAAATCATAAAAAATGCATCACTGCAGTTTGCTAAATTGATGCCAACAAACTTCTTCAATAGCTTCCTTCCACAGCATGGACACCTGGACTCATGAGAGAGCCTACCATTCTGGAGATAAAGTTATCAAAATCAGTCAAGGGCTGAAGATTTTTCAGTGCAAGGAGGACTTTTGATCAACTTTTCACCCCAGGTCCCAATTCTTTATCAGAGTATTCAGTCAGAGACTTGGGCAGTCAAAACCAGGAGCTTTTGGATTCATTTGCTATCCATCAGTTATGATCACGTAATCAAGTTCAGGTTGGCCCTATCGGAAGCCTGAAAGGGACTGACCTCCCTTAACTTCCGGAAACCTGTTGGGTAATGACAATTGTGTCATCATCAAAACCAGGTGCGTGTTAGATTTGCAGTGGTGGCCAATCAGCTGAGCACAAGGACCTGGAGCCAATGGAGGGTGACAAACACCAAATCATCACCAAGGTCCGCTTTCCCTGTTAAGCACAGGCTCCTTCTCATCTACTTTCTTCTCCATAAGCCCTTTACCTAGAGCAGCTTTATTTCACCTTGTTCTTGTATAAATTGTCCAATTATCATCAAAAGTAGTTGGAAAGTCACAAAGATAACCAACGTGTAGAAAGAGTGTCTGTAGCCTTTATGTTTGTTCTTCTATCTCTCCCAAACTTTTTTAAAGTTAAGTTTCTTGTTTACAATGAGTCACTTTGGGGCATCAGAAGCATAAAACGGGTGACAACTTGCTTTTTATTAAGAAACATTCACTTAAAAGGGATTACTTAATAACTCATTTATTAGATACCAAACGTGGTATCCTTTGAAGAGGCAAAAGACATGGTGGATGGAATTAGAACCCTAGAAGGTTGACTTGGAAATATCCTCAAAAGCATTAAGGTGACTTAATTTTCTAATTCTTTGAGCTCAGACTGTTCTACTATCACAAGGATTCAATATGAAAAGAAACTCGTTCTTGATGCCCCTTTTGCAACTCCAAACGTTATTCAAGAAGACATGAAACTGTATGTTCATCTTCTTTGACGTTTGTGTTCGATGGCAGACACTTCTTTCCTCCACAGGTTCAGAAAATCTGGTTTATGTTCTGTAAGGAAACTGCCTTTCAGATTCACAACGATAAAGCAATGGCTGTGTATCTGTGTACTAAATAAAAATTGCCATTTGTATCCTAGGATAATTTTCAACAAAACAGAGCAAATTTTGCCATAATTCCAAGTTAATTTAAGTACTAAAATGATTCATTCATATTTAACTAATTTGTATTGGGAGGAGCAGATGTGAATCAGATCTCCAATATCTGCAACAGGCATGCTTAAATTTTCATGTAAATATTATGCTTTATTATGTTAAGTCCCAAATCAAAACTCATTGCCAATACAAAAAGATTTCGGTAATTTATATTCCACAAATAAGCAGCTGCCTAATACATTGTATAGTAGTTTAGTTTTTCATTATCCCCAGAATAATTCATGGAACCTATCTTCCAGGGAATTTCATGCAAGGACAATTCCTGAATCTACCAAAATCTGAACCAGAAGACCATATCCCCACAAACAATATGAAGCCTGCTTAAAATTTTATGGCTAGGTTCTTCAGTGCTAAACCCAGGGAAAACCTGAGGTGAAGCATAGGCTATAATCCAACAACCAGGGGCCAATTTCATAGAGCTGCTTAAGCACAGAATTTTCTTAAGCAAGAAAAAACCTTGTTTAATAAACAAACGTCACCAGCTCAAACTCTATGTGATTATCATGCTAACCAAAAGACAGATAAACACCATTCCAAAACAACATACATCACAAGAATCGAAGTTTAGGCAACCTGATTTGTCAAGCAAGGTTTTTTCACGCTTAAACAAATTTTTCTCTGTTAAAAAGCAAAGCTATGAAATTGGCAATTACAAGCCATTACTGTGGGGCCATCCTGTGCTCACGCAGGTTGTACACGCAATTTACACAGGTATATTTCCCTGACCAATAGACCTCTTTCATCCATGTGACTGAGTTACGCTAAATGTAAACAATGGCACCATGTGTGGACCACCTTGACCACGGTGATCGTATACATGTACATGTATGTTCCTACCAGGCAGCTTCAACCACGTGCAAGCGCATGTGCAAATGCTGCATGCTTGACTAGTTTATCTTGAATAGGTAGATTACTATCACAACACTATGCACTCATCACCATCACAACACATCATAGGTCCAGCACGATCATGACATCACAGGAAAAAGGTCTATAAGGTGTTGTCACTGTTGTGATTTCTCAAAATGCATGCAAGGGCTCAACTTAAAACTCATATGCGAGTCCCACAGGAATGGCGATTCCCTGCATTTGTCCATGGTACCAGACCCTGAACATTTGATCTTAGGCTCACTGTAACTCAGTATGTTTTATTCCTCCATCATTTGTCTACATTGATCAGCAGATGAAAAGCAAGGCTTAAATTCATGGGCAGTAGACGTGGGAAGGGTAGGGGGCAGAAAGGGACAGGGGCACCAGTACTCTCCCCTCACTTTTTCAACTGGGAGGCCCTTCCCCACTTTTTGCAGGGCCTACAGGTACATGTATGGGCTTCATGGGTCAGGCTATCCCTGGCTGCTGCCTGATGGTCCCACAGCTCTTCCCCTCCCAACCACTTTGAAAATCCTTCTGCCCCCTGTTTCTTAATTTCCAATAAACAATACAGCATCTGTCACTTCAGTCTTTCAGGAAGCCAACTTCCACCACTGTCTCCCCCCCCTCTCCCAGCAGCCATAATCCTCTTTAATTCTTCAAGAACCAACATTTACAGGACAGGAAACAGTCGCACAAATATTCCATCCTATGCCTGTCAGTGACTTCCGCCTTGTGTGCTTCTGTTCCTCAAAAGGATGAATGAGTTATGTAAACATGACCATGAATAGGAACAATGGGATTGGTTGATGGTGAACCCTCAGGGGAAAACCCATTTCTGTGTTTCCGTGAATCGTACTGCCATCTCAATCATGCACGCATTCTATCTATGGTGGAACATTTAAATGTGTTGCTGTGATACATGAATGCACATGTACGTATGTATTACATTACACACAGACATGTACATGTATATTTGTATGTACATTGACACGTTTAACATGTTAGGAACATTTCCAAGCAAAATACATACATGTACATGTATTTTCAAGGACAAACGGGTTTGAAAGTTTACAGATGTCTAAATGTTACCAGTTGGACATCCGTGTTAGCATTTTTTCATGGAAGAGCCTTCTTATTTAGATGTTACTTCAGAAAAAATAGGAATATATTTATAAACGCTTGATCAGTACAAATTGCATGTAAACCTCAAAAGAAAATTTAAAACAAACTAACAAATGCTCACAGTGAAGGCAATACCAGATCGTGACTTATGGACACACCAAACTGATCAGAAACACAGTGTTGCAAAATAAACCACCATTATCTCCACCATTAATCATGCCAAGATAAAACAAAGCAGTCAAGTTGATGGAAATGTCAATTTAATTTCTTATTTAGCAATGCAGTAATGTTCCAGCAGTTTAAGGACAACAAAATCACAAGCGAACAACATTCAACGTTTATTCAATGTTTTCAGGCTTACATTCCAGCTTAAGTTCAAATACAGTCCTCTTAAATGCAGCGCTATAATACACATACACTTTATTCTAAATTATGTCTACTTGACAAGATGTCCTTAAATTATAAACAAACGCTACAGAATGGAAAGAGTTCCATAATATCGACCATGTACATGTATACAGACAACAGTTGATGCCGTGTGCACAAACCTATGAGACTTCTCTGAAAAAAATAAGCATTTTCCAAGTAAATGCTTCGGGATTTTCTCAGCTAAATTTCACTTTTTAGGACACGTTATCACTCTCTGATGGCTATGATAACATTTTAATTTAAGGGAAGATTTAGTCATGTTAGTGACTGTCCGTGTATGGAACTCTTTCCCTACAGAACATTTTGATCAAGTTTTAGAAATTCCAATCGACAAGAGGCTGTTTCGCCATAATATAGGGCTCTAAGTAATGACTAAATTAAGTGACACATCTCTGAACACTGCGCGCCACATGTCAAAGTGCGTGTAGTAGCACACCTAACCCATCCACGCATCCACCGTACGTAAATAAACTCACCAACAGAAATCTCACGATCAGTAGCGCTTTCTGCATGAATTTTTCACCAAAATGGTCAAAAAATTCTCAAAGAATCCACCAGAGCCTCGACGACAAATTCACATGGAACCGAAATGCTTGGATGACAAACGTGCCCCTTGTTCAGAAACGGACGGATTCCGGCATTTTCCTGCTAGTATTTCTCAACGTTTACGGCGACTCGGCGGGGTTGCTTGAGTTGATGTCAAAAACGCATGTGGGTCACGTCAAAAAATTAAATGACAACATTCGCAACAGTTGAACAAATGAGGGCGCTATGACACTTTGCAAAATAATTATGTGTCGTCTGCTTATATTTAAACATACTAATCGCCGTCTCCTCCAGTGTGGAAAATAAACAAAGAAAAGGATTTTATAAACGACCACCGAGCCGATTTGGTAAGACAAATGCAGTGGTGTATGTTGCGTTTCGGGGAAAAAAGGCAAACAAATACTGACAAAACAAACCCACTCAGAAAGTTTGCGGGTAAATGTGAAATCGATCTCTTCTAGAAGTGGAGTGGTTCTGAGAAGAACTGGTAAACTGGTTAGAACTCGACGTTTCGACTAGAATGATCTGGTCATCCTCAAGAAAATGAAAAACAACAAAGAAAAGGGGAATCCGAATTCTAGTAACAGGAAAACGGTATTCCATGAAGACTGCGTGCAGAAAGGGTGGATGATTTCTGAGAATAAGGTCGCACACACAAACCTGAAACACCATAAGGTGGAAAAGCGCCCTCATGTCGAGTCGATGACAACGTAAGGATTGCATGGGGGTGAATATAATAGAAAAAATGATCAACTCATTCGGCGATCATATGACATGAATGCGCGCAATATACGTCTTTGCTTTCGTCAAATTTATTTTTGTCATTCATGCCAATTATCATGGAGTCATGGAGTCAATACAAGTTAAAGTCAGAAACGCCCGCCTGCATAATATTGCAGACTGAAAAGTTTGAGCATTCGAGAAACGTGCAAAGACACGAGACGAGCAACGTCGATTGTTTACCCGGAGATTCTTGGTTTGTTTCTCATTTGTCACTCGTTTTCGATGGTACCAGCATATCATTGTTTTGAACATGTCAGTGATACTAAATTTATCGGTCGTAAATAATTATAAACCACGATTTCTTTCCCCGCGTAGTTAGAAAGGACGCCATGTTTACGACTCAGTTCACAGTGGATACATTAATCACCCATCGCTGCTCGTTGAATAAAAGAAGTACCAATAAGGGGGGGGCAAATACAAAAATAGTCTGGAAAAGCCAAGCGTACCTTTTCAAGAACGAGGGCTAAGTACCACAAACCTCCTCCTTTATCATAAGATCGAGTAATCCTGGACCTGATTTTTGTTTCCAGGTCGCTTGCCATCTGGTTTTCCATCGCACTATTTATAATAATGGTTTCTATAGTGATGATGTAGAGATTAATTACGGGATGATCATTTTCATCAGATGGTGTGCTATGAGTACCATTATTGTGTTACAAATAATTGATGATGTATCGAGTAGAAGGTGTCCCGGCAATTCGTTTGTATCCCTAGTCAAGCGTGAACTTGCCGCCTACTAACTTGTTTTGGCTGCTTGAGGTCACTTGAACATGTTTGGAAAACCTTCATGATGTGAGTACTATTTATTCAAATTTTGTGCAGACATCTTGAAGTGTGGACAAGGGTATTTTAACCCTAAAAAGAGCCGGGACGGCCCCCCACACTCAACTCTCCAATATCCAATTATTTATAATAACTCTTTGAGGTAATTTTGACACCTTTTTTTCTGCAAAAATCGACCTACAGTTCTCGTGCAATGCGCATTTCCCGAGACGGGTCAGCCAAACGTATGCTGTGCTATAGATGCACGCGTGTATCCATACACTAGCACGCATGTAGCCATGAATTTCAAATGACTGATTCAGTTACACATTTACACAAACTTCACATTCGTAATGAGTGTCTATACATGCATGTCAAGTAAAAAAAAATCGACCGTGGCACAGCCCAGTTCTTGGGGGTGGATCCGCGCCCCCTCTCCCGGCTGAGAGATGGGCCAAAAATGACCCGGCTCTTTTAGGGTTAAGGTAGAACATTTCACGAGTTCCAGTCTCTTTTACTATTTCTTCGAATACCTTTCATATCCTCATACATATTCTCTTATTTATGAAGTCCAAAATGACCGGAATGGTGTTTATATTAAATATCTTATTTGACATAAGTCGGAGGAAAAAATGGCGGCCAGTGAATCTGCCGACAAGGAATGACGCCAAAGAAGCTCGCACATCTGAGGGCGCTGTTTTAATTTGGGATCCTTTGGATTGATCTGTACAACTTGAGAATAATGTACACGCAACGACAGAAGTTTATTTTCTTAATATCCTCTGAATATTGTAGTCAGGAATGTCATATCACTAGTCACCAAAGATCGTATAGCGCCGAAGGCGCAAGATGAATAACTCTTCCCAGTGTAATTACCATAAGCGCCATTTAAGCAAGTGATACGCCTGCGTGGTTTACGGTAATGCTCGCTCAAATGGCGCCTAGCGGCGATTACAACGTTTTACGCATAGATCTATGGTTTTACATGTATTCGCAGTGAAGTTCTCCACCTTGCGCCGCTGGTCACCAAGTTAGGACTAGGACCAGACAATAGTGCAACAAACTTAAAGGTGTTTGTTGCTGCTGCCGTTGTTTGTTGTTTTGTTATGAACCACAATACAAAAGACGGGATAATTTTTACCATCATTAGCTCATTCCGTAATGAACCTTATCAAGTTATAATTGTGTCAGCCGAATCTCATCATCGCTTGATTACGCACCCGGTACCCCCCCCCCTTGATGCGCGCCCATACGTATCATTCCAAAGGCACGTACGACATCAGTTTCTTAGAATCATCATGCATTCCTTTTTTTCTCTTGGAATCATCCTCCATCACCATCTTCCACCTGGCAAGGAAACACCTCAATTATTATTATGAAAAATCTAATAAAAAACTCAAGGGCATTGGACCGGAAGTAAATCCTGGGTCAGAGGGAGCGCGATCGATCCTTTTCCACCTGGTATAATAGAAAATAAACGCATTTTGAAATCCACCCCCGCGTTTGATGTCTAGGCGCCCAAGAATGCGGGAGCATACACGTTTACACGGACGCGTGCATTTCTGGAACAGTGGGATCACGAGCTGTCACACGCTATACGAAAATAAATCGCGTGGATTCAATTTTCAGACAGGGGCTTGGCGAGTACAGCGATCAGAATTGTCAAAAATCGACTGGCTACCCAGTGGAGTTTTCCCGGACTTACTGGTGGTTAGACAACGGATCGAACTCATGATCGGGTAGTCGACATCCCAAGGAAAGATACGGATCAGTACTAAAGACTTTTTGAATTTGAAATTGAGGATGGAGATCGGACGCGGGTGCATTGTGTGTGTGATCTGGTGTCTAGCAACATGTTGGGCGCAAGACCCACTTCCACCAGGTAAAAAAGTACACCATTATTTTGTGCACGGCAATAGTTGGTTTACCAGTTATGATGTGGACTTGGAATTACCACTTTTAGGCTGATAGAGTGTAGCAAATCAGGGCCTGTCTGCGTAAATTGTCCACAAAATGATTAGTGTCACAATTTGGACTTTTCCCGATTAAATAAGGGCAGAAAAAACAGCCCTGTGCCTCCATGTCAAAATATTTAAACTTAAGGATGCCCTCTAAGTTGAGTTGAATGTGATTCCCCCCCCCCCATTTTTATGCTAGATTAATACTTTATATTAGGATAAGGGAACTTAGGGAAGAGTTTCACAAACGGACATCACTAATTTTTCCCAAAGTAGTTGGCCTATATCAGCCATCAGAAAGTGATGAGGGCGACGTGTCCCCAAATAAACTGAAAGCAGAGTCAAATTTTATTCCTTAATGTACGGTCTTTGCGTACACGCAGAATGCCTGCAAGAACCCGCTTGGAAAACTTACAACCATCTGTCTTTCTTTTGCTGCTTGGGGGTGCTCTTCAATTCATGGCGGATTCCCCGTGAACATAAAGAAAATGGAACTTGGACTCCCTTGGGAGCTCGTGCCACACGGGTTTAGTTTTGCTTTCAAAATAACTTTCCATTGGTCAGAATTCTCAACTTAGTTCCAACCATGTATCGTAACGTCTTACTTCCTATTGGAAAGTGTATCCTGCATCCAGCGCTGAAGCCAAGTTCAAAAGTGTAGTTCGTTAAAACCATCCACTTTCCAGACACAGTGGAACATCAGATGTTACATGTACCTTTCCTTCCATGATCCGAACTGTGAAAAAAAAAAATTAGAATTTCTCAGTGAGCTGGTGACTAAATTTCCCTTGAACCAGCTATGGCCATTTGGTTGTTAAATCTCTAAGGCCGTGTCTGAATCACTTTGCTATGGCTTGAAAATACACACAACCCTATGGGAACTGGCTGCAGCCACTACCATAAACTTACACATAATTTTGAGCCACAGCCAGGTAATTTGGACACAGCCTTATACAGGACTTGATGCCACTCGTGAACCTGTCATTCAGTATTATGCCATACATGTGGGGCTGATTAAAATGTATCGCATGAGAAAATTCCGCTGTGTTTGAAGTCAAGGTTCTGTGATTCTGCAATAGAAGCAAACTGACATGAGTTGATCTCATGATGACACCAAATCCTTTTGTGACAGTCCACCGATGTGGACAGTAAGATGTGATGACGGGGTGTCTACTCTTATAGAGCTACATGCATCAGAAGCATATTTACCGGTACTGTATGTGTTGGACAAAAAGGCCTAAAAAATGGTCTCAAGTACTGACAATTGACAACCAATAAATACCACTTCGTCTGGTATGGTGGTAATGTGTTTTGCTGTGAAGGAAATATCGTCTTCACTGAACAGATAATTATGTCATGAATTGGCTTCAATCCATAGGAAGTCCTGTCAGATCCCTAGAGATGATTCCACTTACGGTATGTTACATGGATCTCTCGCTTTGAAAGTACACTGAGTCCAAAAGGAAGCAATGGGTATATACATGTAAAACAAAGCAAAACCAAACAGAAGTAGGCGTTGTCTTTCAAATGCTTTTTTCCTTCTTCTTTCTTGATTTCTTTGTTGTGTTGACAAGCAAACCTGCTCAGTGTACATGTATTTATGGGACAACAATTTGACAGTTTCACTTTAACCTGCTCATGAAACTGATACCAGATGGTCTGATCCAGAACTGTGGCTCTTGAACTGTGAAATTCAACAGCGGTGTTCTCGGTAACCCAAGAGTAGTAGTCCCTTCAAGTCTGCATGATGTGGTTGGCCCCCCACTTGGGGACCTTCCTTGAACCTATCCATTCTAGTTTTGATAATCAATGGGTTTGCCCGTAAGGAAGAATGCTGAAATGCTATACATGTACATGTTTTCTTTATCCAAATGGTCAACAAAATATGAAGTGTAAGTATACAAATGACCCATATGTACGGTACCTGTCAGCATAAATGTACACGCATGCACATCCACTCCCATGCTTTTGCCTGCATGCCTTTTACTACACTGTACATGTATGTACGCACGTGTGCACACTTTGTATGCTGACTATGCTTTGTAGAATTCAAAGGCTGTCCATGATGACTCATAAATCCACATCGATGATTGTTTTCAGATTCTGAATATTTGAACGCTGCGTCTGAAATTTGTCTTTCCTGTTCCTCTCATTTCGGAGGAAAATTGACTCTACATTGTGTAAACTTCGTGTGTCACATGTAATTAACCAATTTGCATTTCCCAAAAGTAGGTATTGTTTAAGTAACATTATCCTTGTCAACATGAGTTACAAGACATTGTAAGAGAAAATTGTCCGAGTTTCATCGAATTCTTCTTCATTCAATTTCATCATCTTTTTCTATGTGTCCAAGTTTATGTCCAGTTTGAAGACAGGTGCATGTACATGTACAGTACATTATGTTCAGAACATGGTAGATCGCTGTACCAATAAAGATTGTTCAATAGTGTAATGAATTTACATAGGGTTTGTACACTGTGTGGCCTTGCATACATTTTGTAACTTGGCAGCCTTGAAAATCCAAACATGGTAAGCAGCAATGTTCCAAGGGCATTCAATCATCCTCTTGCCTGGCCTTTCACATTAGGTGGATTTGCAATGCAAGGTGAACAGGGGACTGGTTAAAACACCGTTTACATGTGTGACCTGTCACCCCAACTTTTCATTTGGATAGGAGAAGGGAAAGGATTTCTGTGATCAAGCTTGTTCTTTGCCCATTGAATTTGAAACCTCCACAAGGTCACGCTGGGGTCACACACTTTGTGCATGTTTGTGTGACCTCATCATGACCTCAGCACTCAATCAGTGGGGAATCCATTGTTAAGTTATCGCAAACAGGAAGTTTGGTGAGCCGTTAGGTGTAGAGAATGTTCAAATAAGTCAAATGTAATGATGGTCAAATTAAAAGCCTACATGTAACTCAAAGCAGTATCCTTTCTCTGTGCTCTGCCCTTCTCAACATATTCTGTACATGTGCATTGAAAAAAAATTGGATATATCCTGATCGATTTGGAATGTCTGCTAGTTATTCTTGAAGATATGTGTGTCTTGGAGTAATTGACTAAAGCAAAGAACAATTATAATTTGAAATTACAGTTTGAAGCATTTGTTACACATGGATGTCAATATATTACACTTAATATTTACATGTACATGTACTTTGGAATTTGTTTAAAAATTAATAAGAGTTACGCATGCACCTGTAACATACATGTTCAGCTTTGCATTGACGTTATTGGCCTTTAGCACATTATATAAAGGGTCATATTTTGTAATTGTTTACATTTGCTTAGTGTGGCACAGGGATGCCATGAATATTCATGTTCTGGTTTTCAATTTCTCCAACTCCAATTAATTATCATGAAAAGAGAAAGCCTGGGCATCAAGTTACAGTGTGTATGATATGAACAGGATTCGGTTTCTAGTTGCAGTAAATTTATGACTCCAGAACATTTGGCGTAGCAAAATATATTTGGTTCTTTTCCAGAGTAGACTAAATTAAATCGCTTGCAGTGTTACCACAGAGCAAAGGTACATTACATTGTCAGCATGCACATTTATAAATGAAACGGCAGCATTGTGTAGGTACATTGACCAAGGAGTCTAGGAATTGTGCTACATGTGCATTGTGAATTATACAAAGTTTACAAACCTTCAGTCAGCTTAGTCACACATTACTGCCCCAGAGTGAATAACTGTGTCTTTTCAGTCATGAAAAATGATATTGGTGCATACATGAACTTGAAGGCTGTGGGCATTGTGAAAAAATAAAGAGTAAAACAGGTCCATCCTGATAATTTCACTTAGATCTACCCGATGATACAGTTTCAGTTAAAGGTCATGTGACTAATCCTCTAGTCTGTACCTGAATAAACACACAGGTGTGCCCTATATGGCCTTGTCACCCACACTACCAGAGATGACTTCCTGTTTGTTTTTGAGGTTAATACAAGATGTACTTTGCATAGTTTCATCTACACCATGGAGTGGTGATTAACACATCAAGTGTTCTACTGTGAGATGCCAACGATTATGCAAGAAGTACTGGTATTGTTTTTGAGAGGCTAAATCTGAGAAATAAAAGATGTGGCAGGCTAAAAATACTTCTTGAAAAAAAAAAAAAAGGATGGTGACGTTTTTGCTAAGCATCCGAATGTTGTCATCTAACATTCCTTCCATGGAGATTCCATTAATCTTCCTCCCCACAAAATGTTGAGGCCACTGCATTAAGCATTAGACCTCGGCTTGTGATTAATGAAGATGTCGATGCAAAACGCTGGTTCATTTCGGAGTAAGGAGCATTAGTAATGCATTATGCCTGCCGTGATTCACAGTGCGGGCATGCCCGTCTGATTGACCTGGGTCGTAGCCAGCCTCAGCAGTGCACTGAGCACGGTTGGATGATGACTCCTCGTCCTCATGGAACCAGCGAAACCATCCTTGAGATGGTTTTGTTGAGTAAGGAAGTGCACTGCAGGAGGAAACCGTGCACAGAGCTGAGTGTGTACTGACCACAAGGAGAATAGGTTGTGCAGATGTAGCATACGGTCGTCGAGGATACCCAGCTATGTACACTGGTGATTGGCTTACCTTATAAGGTGACAGCAGCCAGTTGGATGTATGCGTATGTCTGAATGGAACACAAGGCTTAATGGGATTGACCCTTGAGATAGAGTATGGAGCATCTCATAAAATGAAATAAGCACTTTAGGAATTAAATTATAGGAAATGAAGAGATTGGTTTATGCGCAAAGCTACTTTGCATACAAAATTGGTTTTCAGGGTTAGAATGGAGTACAGGAATACAGGTGCAGGTAGATGTGATCGGTAGAGATTTTATTTCTAACTCAGGTACGGTGTCATTGTCATCTATTAGCTGATTTGAAAAGGTGCAGTTTGTAGCATACCATGGGCAGTGCATGCTGAAAGCCAGTATTACAAAGAAAAGACAAAAATACCTCAGCAAAGCAGCTGACTTGCACAATGAAAGGTATTCTTCCATTGCAGTAACAGACTAACAGTACATACATGTATGTGCTTTGTGTTATTCATGTGTATAGGAAAAGATCAGAACTTGAAGGTCAGAAATTGACAACATTAGAGAAACACGTCAGATTCACAGTTGATTATATTTCATGCCTTAAATGTAAACTGAATTAGAAGAACTTCTTAGTCTTTGGAATTGGGTTGATAATCTTTTAGTTCATTTCCTGAGGACGACCAGAGCACCCTGGCTGATACGTCAAGTTAACACTTACCGGTTCTTCTAAGAACCACACCTCTTCCAAAAAGAGATTGATACCATGGTGTACCTGCAAGCCCTACATCTTATGTAATGTAACTTCCATCTTGCAAAGCTTCAAATCTTACCTATGGAAATCCTCCATGTACAAAAGCTTTTGGCAGATTTTGGCAGAATTGGGAGCAGCGTGGGACAAATCGTTGACAAAATTCCAATCAGTAGATTTGTACTGGTGTACCTCCAAGCTTGCACGTGTCTTTGTGCGAGAACATACACGGATCCCAGGTGTCACAGCCTTCACTTGATCAGATTATCAGACTATAATTCTGTAAATTCGGTGATAATTGGATTTTCGTGGATAGTCCACAAATTATTTCCAGGGGCTGAGAAGCTCCGTTCCTCATGTAAAACTCACCAATGAGATGGAGTCTTGCTATATTTGGAATAAAAAATGCACCGATTGAACCTTGAGGTGATAAGGCAATGTTGTGAATGGTAAATGTTGTGTTCCGTATTGATATTTGAATCACAAATGTACAGGTACAGGTATTGAGATAAGATATGCAGAAAATGTAAATGTACAGTGTATAAAAAACACCTGCCAATGTCTGTTCTAACATGGCCACGTTTAGTAAAAGAGCAGTTAGGTCAGAAGTATTTCCGTGGTTGTAAGTACTTGTACTTTCAATGAATTCTCCACGACAGCAAAAACTGGCTTTTCATGGCATTGATACCGGTCGGCCGGTCATTATTTGCAACAGAGACAGGGCATGGACTGACACTCCCACATGTACATAATATAGTGGGTTTTGTTCTACACCCCATACCACGAGGTCATCCACAGTCAAGTTGGTAGAAGTCTTTCTTCATTCAGTGAATGAAACATGATGTAGGGCTTATTGCCCTTTGGTTGTGGTTTATCAACCTTTGATTTCATTTCAGAGAACTGAATGACAGAGTTATGAAAATCGCTTGCCCACAGATTGTATATGCAATGCACAAAGCCACTGAAAATAAAATGTCACTATAAACAATCAGACATCTCTTTTTTTTCTCTCTCTCTCTTTCAAAGAATATGCAAGTTTAATCTGGAAAGTTGGTATTAAATGCCTGAATGCTTGATGATATGTGCTGCTCTGAGTCACATGTAGAATATACCTCCCATTCTTACACCTTTTTTGGTATCAGAAATAGATGTACATACCTGTGGTTGAAATTCAAATGTTTTTTACAGTGTCCAAACATCCTCTGGAGCTGTCATTTCCGTTAATAAAGTTCAAAGGTTGTCTCGGCACCTTTCTGATCTTTGCCTGATTAGGCAACAATAGGGGAACTGGTGAAATCAGCAGAATCCACATCTTCTACTGCCAAAATCAACAAAATCTCACAAAATGGTTGTTTTTTTTTTGGCTTCCATTTATTCATCAGTATCTCAAAATCTCGTCATTCATCTACCGGTTCGTACCAGTATATGACATTGTTACTACATCTACATGAAATTGTTATTTATGTATGCATGCATTGTGTGTATACGTTACATGTATGTCATTTATACATGAGATATTCCAAACCACATCTTTGATAGATTGTGATAAGAAAATAGTATTATTTGTCACATTCACAGTGAAGAAATGCCTGTATAGGCCTCTCTGAAAAGAAGTCACTTCCCACGGATTGCCACGTGCATCGGCATTTTTTAACTTCAATTTTTGTGACGAGCACGGGCTGTGCCGTATTTAGAACCTAACTGCATCAGTACGCACGCAAATTTAGAACATTCTGCACAGCATGTGCACACGCACCTGTTGGTGTTGTATAAGCAGTTGCAATGTTCCTACAAAGACGGCATCTATTGAGGATTATCCATCGTATAAATATATTTCAGGTTCCTTTTTTTTTTCCTTTTTTTCTAGCTGCTATTACAGACAGTATGTGCACAACTGCCAAGAGCTGTGATGAATGTATCGTTAAAAGCCCACAATGCGGATGGTGTGAGTCCACGGTAAGATTTCCAGTGTTACCATCTTCTTATGAAATAAAAATCTCTTTTTTTTTAGTTTTGTAGCGAAGAGTCAAGCTGAAATCAGAAGCGGCAAGAGAATTTTTGCCTCTCAGCGTTTCTGCTGGCAAGCATGCCTTCACACATGTATCATGGAGAAAAATTCCAAAGAATTTGGGGGTTGGAAATGTGATCATAGGGTCAGTTGCTATGTTTCCAAGGTGATTGATTAGATAAACTGAAATGATTACACTGAGATAAACAGGATTACAAATCATGCACACTACATGTACATATCACAATTGCACAAGTGTACATGTGCCTTGGTGTCAATCAAATGAATCAAAACCAAACTTGTGCTGTATTTGAAAAGCAGGAGGAGGTTCTGACGATTCCGCTTTCAATTTTAGTACAGAAAGAAGATGTATTGGAGCTTTGTGTATTTTGTCCTGTTTTTCCTCACGTTGATCTTTCTGTGCATATTTCCTGGTGTTCTGATGTGTATTCCAACACTCCTGATGGTCTGTTAGTATTTTAATTTCCAGGGCATTTTTGAATTAATGTCGACTTTGTTTAAATATAGCAATAAATAATATGAGAGGACTGTGATAAAAATCACGGATTACTTGACCCCATTTATGTCAGAGTTGTGTGAATCATTGGAGCAGATAGAAAAACCACAAGCGGATAGTGCAGCTGGCTTCATGACAGCAGCACTGTTCTTGACCTTTGATCCCAAGCTACCTTAGTCCATGATCAAGTCCCTGCATGATTAGGGTTTATGACCAAGCAACATGGCACATTCACAGTTCCAAGCTTTCAACCTGTAGAACTGTTGATCACGAGCCAGTCTGTGAGGTCATGTTTTATTTTTTTGTGGATGGTTTGATTACATCAACAGTGTCATCTTTAATGTGATTGGTATCCTTGATGTGAAAATCACATTCACTGCAAGATGGTTATAGATAGACTCGTGGAAGTATTGAATTCTCGTTTTCAACTAAAAATCAACTTGAAGTAGGAATTTCACAACCAGCTGAAAAATAGTTTGTGAAATTCTTGTGGAGAAAAATGTTTCTGAAGGTCGGTCTGAATTTTTTTTTTCTCTTTGTAGGAATTTGATGATGAATCTTATTCAAGGTGTGATCTTGTTGAGAACCTTCGGCGAAGAGGCTGCAAAGAAGGCCTTAATTCTCCCAAGAATAAACTCACAATAGTAGAGGTGAGATATTGACTCCCGGTATCTCTTGGTAGTTGTCAGTAGGACTGCTCTCTTCTGGACTAGTAAACAATTCTCAGAAGGGAGCTAGACCAAACATTTCAAGTCAAGATAAAACCACAAAAAAAGCCTAGTTAGTCTGTAAAATGCAACCCACATGTGAACCTGAGGGAAGCTTGAACCCAGGTCAGAGAATTTAATGGAGAACAATAACGACCTGTCTGCAAAAATCCAAATCGTGCCCGTAGTTTGTGCCAGATTAGAAGGTGCTTTACTGTGCAGACTTTTCTTGGATTCTCCTCTTGAAGACTTCGTCTTGTTCAACCCCTGCAACCAAAGCCCTCCTTCAGTTTTTCAGTAACATTCATGCGCTGGTTAAGTTCTGCTACATGAACTCACGCATCAGCCCAGGGAATTAACGCTAATGTACGTGTAATTGACTGTATGTGACACGTGGTAGACTTCAAGATTTCAGTATTAAAGTTCAAAAAAGACCCTCTTCCCCCCAAAACTGCCAGGTTTCATTGATCCTCTTTTTTTTGGGGGGGGAGTAATAAATTATCTTTCAAATGCTGGAAAGATCTAGGCCTAGATCTTTCCAGCATTTGAAAGACACACAGTCAACATTGAACAGTAAAAATTGAAAAGTCAGTGTTAAACTCAATGAAATTCATTGACATTTGAATTCCTGATTGGGACTTTTGTTTGATGACATTAGTCTCAATTCAGACAAAGTTTACATTGTGCAGGCCGATGAAGAGTACACTTTCTGCTTTTCTGTTGGTTCTGCCCACAGGCCAAACCTCTCAGTGATGCAGGTGACACCGGAGAAATTGTTCAAGTCAACCCGCAGAAGATAATCTTGGAAATGAGACCAGGTGAAGTGAACATATTCATCAGCCCGAGATTGGAGCAGTTGTTTACCTTCCATGAAATGATGAGTCTGCTTTCCACGAGAAATTTTCCACTAGCAAAAGATTTTGCTGTTGTTCATATGGGTCTCCAACCTCTTCCCCCCAAAAAATAAATCTCCCTGTGTTGGAGAGAACTTGACTGCATACGCTGATCACTCCAGATAATCAGTGCCTTTTTGCATGCTGTGCTTTGGTAATACATGTATTTTTCAGCCATGAAAAACTCTTAAACATTAAAAGGGATTCTGTTATAACTGACAATTATTTTCATTGACCAGCACCAGGAGTTTTGTGTCTGTCATCATAAATACATTTCTGTTAATCTGTGAAGCAAATTTTCCCACATGTGAGCAGGTGGAAACTGATACTAAAAATATTTTAGACAAGGATTTACATTGGACTTGCATTATTTAAAACATGGCCCAAGCCATAAGTCGAAGGAAACTGATGGCTACCCAGGGAGTTCATGTTGAGAAAGAAAAAAAAATTGCATGGGGACAATTGATGTGTCTGTGTTGGATGCTTTGATTTGCACATTCCTGTTCACTGCTGCAAACTACATGAGGTCCCAGAGGTTATCTGGATCATTGGCTGAACCCCATAGTATGTCCCAGAAATAAACCACAGCCTTCCCAAGAACAGAATTATGTCTGTGTCATCACCTGTCACACACACCACTAAAACTAGTATGAGAAAGTGCTGACAAAATATATGCTAACAGGGTTTGAAAAAAAAAGAGCATAGGATGGCCATTACTGGAGATGCAGTAAGTAAGGATAATAGAATGTGTGGAAAAGTTGGAGACAGTAGTAGTGTGAGTGAAATAGTCATTGACAATACGATATGTTGAATAGTCTGGTTCTCTTGTTGTTGTTGACCTGCATTGATTGAAGGTTACAAGAGTCCAGACAATAGATCGAGCCAGTGGGCATTTTCATATTCCAAGCTACATGAAGTTCTTTTAGTTTGCTGTGCTTCCATCTAAGTCTCACAGGAAATTTGTGTGTAAACTGTGAAATTTGAAAGACAGCTTTTATTGGGGGGGGGTCACCATTGAAAACAGGAAGCTCATTGTGTTCGTTTGATGTGTTATGGACCGAAAAGCCAGAATGCATTATGGGGGAATGCAGTCTGACTGAGAATCTTGATAATAAAACTTTCTTTTTTACTCTGCAGTTGATTATCCTGGAAATGTCCCTCGTGGTTACATATCCTCCCTTTTGTTTAGTTTAGTATAGGGGAAATGATTTGGAGGATATAAAACTAGTCACGGTACATGTGTGCAACATGCTGTAGGATGAAAATAAGTCAATCAGTGTGTTTATTTTTGATATATATCAGCATATATCCTCACATACATATAGGGCCCGACCGACCTGTGTGGTTGAGGTCAGATCAATGTAGTTGTATTTTTCTTTGGTTTAGTTTGTGGTTTGAGGTTTGGACTTGCTCCTTAAATGCTACTTAAATTAATCAGATGCTTAATGCTAATGTTTTAACTTAATTGGTACAGGTGAACCAACAAGGGTTCAACTGAACATCCGGCAAGCGGAAGACTTTCCTGTGGATTTATATTACGTGATGGACTTGTCACAGTCTATGGCTGATGACTTGGAGAGTTTAAAAGGACTTGGCGATAAACTTGGTGAGTAAACGGGGAAAAAACAAATTCCTTAAATAGAAGAAATTTTCCAGTGCACTTGGGTAGTTAGATGTGAATGTACATGAAGATATGCACATTACTTTTTTATTGAAGAGAACAAGTCAGGGAAGATTGAGCCTAAGGAATTCTGAGGAAAAAAATTGGAAAGTAGGAAACTTTTAGCTACTTAACCTTCCAGATCCTTAACAATTCACCAAGAAGTTTTGGAGGATTTTGTAGGCTCGATAAAATTTTACATGGGAGTTGATGGCTCAGGGATTAATGGAGAATTCAGGAAAGGCTTCAGCAGAGACATTCTGGGAGTTGGATTTAATAGAGTTGTTGAGGAAATAGGGATGGATCCAGAACCTTTTTTGGGGGGGGGGAAATTGACTTTTTATTTAGGTAACCTTTCACTGCCTTTCTGAGACATGAGGTCACATTTTGGACTTTTTCATGAAATGAAAAAGACCCCCAAATCACCCATCATTTTTTGAAAAGAAAGTTTGTAGGCTCTTTTTTATGGGGGGAGGGTACATATCCCCTGTTGGCCCCCTGGGATCTGTCCCCACATGAGGAACTGGCTGTGTCAGCACAAGCAAGACATAACACAGGATATGGTGCAATCATAAAATACCCGAGAACAAGGAATATCTATAAACAAACACTGAAACTGCATTCTCCTTGCCAAAAATATAGCCAGCCAACTGTAAACAATTGCAGACCTTGAGATGTCTGGCAGTGTGATCAGAGACATGCACCAATAGTGGAGCGTTTAACGGATTATTTTCAAGTTAAATATACAAAGTCAGCCGCTCATCCCCCCCCCCTGGCCGTTCATCTGCTATACTCATCATCCTCCTCCTCATCATCACTGGAGGTGGTGGCATACGCTATTTCTATTGCCCAGCTTTTTTTGGTGTGTTCATCTCTTAGGGAATAACGAGCGTGAAATTTAAATTGTTCTGGTTTATTCTAATGTGAGACCATTTCTTCTTTCAGCCAAGGTAATGGGAAATATAACCAAAGATTTTCGGCTGGGATACGGTGCTTTTGTGGACAAGGTTAAAATGCCGTTTGTGGACATATTGGAAAAAAAGTAAGGACTGGTTTTATTATTTGTAATAAAACAAAATTAGTGTTTATCAGTTTTTTGTTTTGTTTTGTTCCATTAGAAAACTTTTGTATAAGGTATGTAAACAGGCAAGTCTATTAGAAATAATTTTCTAACTGTTGTGGAACTTGACAAGTGTTCATTGGTAGAATGTCACTTTGGATATTTCAGATTACAGAATCCTTGTTTGGATGGTGCAACTTGTGATCCTCCTTTTGGATTTAGGAATGTGCTTCCACTTACATCAGTGACGAGTCGATTTGCAGTAAGTAGCCCCCCCCCAAAAAAAATTATATTGAAAAAAAAAAATGCAAATTAAATCCATTTGTACCTTTGAATATCGTAAAAGTTTCTAGTAATCGTTTTCGTGTTTGCACTTTTTAGGAAGAAATTGGAAATGTTGATGCTTCGGGAAACCTGGATCATCCAGAGGGTGGATTGGATGCCTTGATGCAAGCTACTGTATGCACGGTATGGTGAAGTTTGGTCACCAGACAAGTCTCAAAGTTATACACTGAAGGTTTTCAGCTGCATAGGCTGTTTTCCAATACTCAACTTCGGCTCCGTCTCAGGCTTCAACCGTTTTTTACTAGCTGACTCTGAAGCTGTAAGCTCAGTAATCAGTCTAATAGTGCCACAAAACATTAAATAAGATGCAAGAAAGCCCTAAATTACAGTAATCCAAAGTAATTTAAATGCTTCAGGCACACAATCGGGGATTGGTTTTGGGAATGAAGCCCCAGTCGGAGATGAAGTTGAGTATTGGGTATTCAAGGGCTACGATACCTATAGGTAAGCACAAATATATACCATGGGACCTGTACGCCCTCAAAACCTCAAGTGATATATTTCGTGGATAATCCATTTTCTTCTAATCTTACCCCTGTTTGCAGGAAGAGATTGGTTGGAGAGATAGAGCAAGACACATGTTGCTCTACTCTACGGATGCACCGTTTCACATTGCTGGGGACGGCAAGGTTAGTTGGCCAAAGACCTTATGCTTTAATGATCATGTCGCAGAGTTTAGATGTCAGTTTATTTTATGTCGGTCCAGAAGGGGCATTGTAGTCATGAAGTTAATTCAAGGTGTTGGAAAGTTCTCTCTTGTTACGAACATATCTTGTGAAAGCCTGATATTTTTATTCAATGTCGTCAATTCTTTTGTGATACTTCACATAAAAAGTTCAGGATAGCCCGAACAGTCCCAAATCCTCCGTTTTTAATATGATTTTACATCCACCCTAGGTTAGGGTTAATCATTTGTAATGTCTAATCTTTTGTGGGGTGGTGTTCCTCTTTTGTAATGTTTCCTCACATTGAGTCGTTTAGAGATATTACAAGTTTTTTATTCAAGTTTTGTTTTGTTCTCAGTTTAATTTGTGACGCTGTTTTCCCTTTCCGGGCTGGCTTATCATTGCTTTCTGATATTTAAACAAATTATACATTGCTGCAAGTACATGTATGAATTGTGTGGTTCTCCTTTGTTTGGTTATTTGTTTAACAGCTTGCAGGCATT
This sequence comes from Acanthaster planci, assembly GCF_001949145.1. The sequence continues at coordinate 1,040,077 of NW_019091364.1, forward strand.
GTGAAGTTGAATGATGGGAAATGCCACATGGATCCCAACACCATGGAGTACACGGCCTCTAGTGAACAGGTGCGTGAACTTGGAGAGAGTAACTACATGTAGATGAGAGATAAGGTTCTACAGTTGAAAAGTGGCTGCTCTACGTACAATGTATTTCGGATTCTCTCTTAGGCCAGGGCCCAATTTCCCTGCTCTGCTTAACTTCTTAACTCTTGGAAAACTTCTTCCCAGGCAGCATCGGGAATAATTCAAGTTCTTCATCGACAGCTGCGGAATAGAATTTGTCATTCGTTTACCAATGCACTTCAAGAAATTGCCTTTTTGTGGTAACCTCTCGCAGCACACTGTAGTGTGACTTGCCCGTATTTGCAGTTTGCCAATCCTATTAACACGCAATCAAATTTCCTGACCTTTCAGAGCCCACTTAAGGTCCTGCATACTTCAGTTTTTCGTTTAACGGGGTCAGTCATCGGTTCATAGGCAACGGATTAAATGACAGTCTTTATTGATCTTTATTTGACTTACAGGATTATCCGTCCATTAGCCAGCTCAGTAGCAAGATGAAGGAAAACAGCATCTTACCGATATTTGCTATCGGCAAGGTTCGGCCGGGTGAAGCAGACCCGATGGTGTTCTACACAGTACGTTCTAATCTTTGCTTGTTCATTTTATTTTGTTTTTTGTTTTCTGTTAATTTTATCTGGAGTGTAATTTTAGTTTGCTCTTTTCTTTAACCTGCGACGTGGAAATTGATTATTTTCCATCTGGCTGGGAAAATTGTGGTCATTTGCTTTTCCCATGCATCAAGAATTTGATGATATCTCACTTTGACCTTACCCTCCAACATCTTCAAACATTTTGCAAAATTTGGGAGGATTTTGTAGGGTATAGGAAGATAGATCCCAGCCATGTCTACTAAACAGGGCACTTGATGTCCCTTTAAAGTGCAGAGAACATCTCCAGTGTTTTTTTCTTCAGTCTTTCATTTGGCAAGATTCATTAAGGTCTCTACCCATCACAAACATGCCCACCAAGTCAGCGTAAGCATTAGTTTAGCTTTAACCATGGGTGACATCTTTGACAGATTTCTTCGGTCTCCCTCTTTGGTTTACTTATCCTTTTTGCTGAGTGTCTGGAAAGATTTGGAGCGGTTAGATTTCAATGTGTAATCTACTTTCTAGTGCCAAGGTCAGCAGATTCACTTGTAACCTTTCGAGGGTACCCTTCAAGTCAAATTGAAAGTTCACAGGCAAGAATGAGACGTGATTTCAGTGTTGATACCACCATAGTTTGTATTGATCTTTTTGCATTTGTCTCTTCTCACCAGGATTTACCTAAGTTCTTTCATGAGAGCCAAGTGGAGCAACTGACAGCAGATTCTTCCAACGTTGTGGAACTTGTCAAAGGAGTTTATCTTGTGAGTAGTGACTGGTGCACTGTTATCAGGAGGTCACAGTTTGGAATGCCACTGGGGCTGTCAGTCATTTGCAGATTTGTATGTCAGTGTTATTGTTGGGATATAGCACTTTGGCATCAAATCCTTTGTAGTTTGTGACAAAAATGGGTTATTTGTGTAAAGTTGAAAGTCTGAAACCTGTATATGAAATGCAGGTGGTTGTTTTTGTTTCATTTTCTGTCAGAATATCACATCTGGTGTGAAGGTAGAAGATGACGCCCAAGCTGATCTCTTTGATATTGAGTACACAGCCACCTGCTTGGAAGGTGAACCGCAGAAAGGAATGCAAGAGTGTAGCGATCTGAAACTCGGCAAAAATGTCTCTTTCGCGTTAGACATCACCATGTCAAATAAAACTTGTGGTATGCCGCGCCAAGAATTCACGTGAGTAGTTTGTTTCTTCGAAATGAATGAATTGTCAAAGGGACAGGAGTGTTATCTAATTTTATGTGCAGAAATGTAAATGGTAAATATTTTAACATAAGGGAAAGAGACAAGCACATTAGTAATTTGATTTGAGATGTCTGATAAAGGTATCCACATAAAAATAGCTGGAACATTATTAAACTAGAGAAATATGACCAGACCTAAGAAAGGAGTCACTAGTCACCAGAGCCACATTTTGAGTTAAAAACCTTTTAGAGAATCCTGCTTAATGCAAATATTCTGTACCTGCATAATGTCAGTTTTCATCAAGCATGTCAAACTGATACAGTAAAACAAACAATTCATTTTGTGGGAACCTATAGCAAATAGTACAACCTGGTTATTTTTCATTTTCAGGTTTTCTGTAGGCCCAACAGCGTTTAAGGAATCGTTACAAATAACAGTCAAGGCAGTGTGTGATTGTGCCTGCACAGACACAAAAGTAAGCAACATTGAAATCATTTCAAGGTTAACTTTTTTCCCTCTTTTGGAGAACCTTTAAGCAACACCACAGTCTATGCAGAATGCAGGAGTGAATTTGCTGATGTTATTATTAATGTTATTATTTATTTCTGGTAATGACACCCGGGATTTCTCAACAGTGTCCTAGACTCTGTAGCTTGCAAGCCTGAAAAAACCTGTTGAGAAGAGACAGTGAGAAGCAGATAGAGTTTTAAAGGTGGGAGGAAAACCCCAGAGGAATATTCTGGGTAAAACTCAAGGAATCAAGTAGGGACTGAAAAAACCCAATCCACACATGGACCGAGCCGCGGGAAGGTGAGGAAAGAACCACTACACCAACCTGATTCCCGAGGAGTTAATGTGAAGTCTTTCTGTTTCAGTTGGAAGGACCAGACATCTGTAATGGCAATGGAACGCAAGTCTGTGGGGGCTGCGAGTGTTTCCAGGGACGCTCTGGGGCCAAATGTTCATGCGACCTTGAGGAATATGAGGCTCTTGTCCCCACCTGCGTATGGTAAGCCCCGAATGCCCTTAACCTCACTCTTGGATAGTTTCAGGAATTCTCATGGGGTCCATTTATGTGAAGAATTCAAATAGGTTTGCTCACCTTGGAAAGCAGCTTTTGTTAAACAGCCTATCGGGAAAGTTTCCTCTTATTGAAAAGTGTTAGTGAGGGAAAATCACAAAATTCAAGAAGGGGTAACTCTTGCCCCACAAAACCTGGAAGAGGCCTTGAGAGGAACCATGAGTTACCCTTCGTTTCATTTTGCATCCTTCCCTAATTCAAAACATGAAAAAAAAGGAGAAAATATTGTGATGTTTTGATGCAGGCAAAACAGTACTGTGGAGTGCTCTGACAGGGGCTCGTGCATATGTGGAAAATGTGTGTGCAATTCAAGAACGGTAAGCATTGCGATTTTTATTAAATTGTCTGTTTCTGACGAAACCTGTACAATTAAGCGTGGAGGGTTTGCGGAACCACTGAAGTCAACCTCTTTCTGTTTGTTTTGTTTGATTAGTTTGGTTTGGTCGATTTTTTTCTGGGAAGATTTGATTGTTTTTGTTATTCAACATCGTGAACAGTAAACTTCTGCAACAAAGTTTGAAACGTTGAATTAAAATATCTGGCATATCATCCGATATCTGCCGCTGTTGTCACACTGTATTCTCTGTGTAATTTGAGAGATGCCAACAAAAAAAATCACAAGGTTGCTCAGATGGGAGTTGAACCCCAATATCCTGCTTGCTTGTGCAGACATCTGAACCACTCGATTGTCAAGTGTGCTGGTATTAGGTAGCTGGTTCAAGTCCAGTCTAGCAGCAGGCGCTAATAAACAGCCAGGGGATATTGAAAGACTTAATTCTCCCTGCAGAATCCAGAGGAAGAAATCTTTGGGGATAAGTGCCAGTGTGACAACTTCTCCTGTGAACGTTACAGGGGTCTGGTTTGTGGCGGACCTGAGAGAGGTGTGTGTAAGTGCAACAATAAGACAGGCCTGAATTATTGTGAATGCAAGAAGGGATGGTCAGGCAGTAACTGCGGCTGTGAGATAAACTCTCTGAACTGCCGTTCACCTAACGGGGTATGTATTGAATCTTCAACCCTTGGTCTCTTGTAATGGTTTTGGTTTAATGATTTATGAAATAATCAGCATTTGTAGCCATAAGATATGGCTGAATTATTGCTAATTTACACTTAAGACTATTTACAAAAAGACAAGTAGATCAATATACTAAATAAGTTATTAAGTAAAACATATAGGGCTGGAAGGACACTGCTCAGGAGGCTGATTATATAGATGAGATAGATTTAGTGCACCACGCTACAAAACTGGGGAGTCAAACTCAACACCCCCGGAACATGTTTTGATGTCCAATGTTTTATTCTTTTAGCTGGTATGCAGCAATGTGGGTGTTTGTGAGTGCGGTAAATGCATCTGTAATGACACCAGGAAATATTTTGGAAAAACGTGCGATACCTGTAAGGTGAGTGACCTTAAAGTGGAATGGATTTTACTTTTCAACAATTGTTTTCTTCAAAGAAACAGAATATGTCAAGCTGAAAATCAGTCAGGCTTTGTTGGATGTCGAAAGTGCATGAAGCAATATTCTGTGTCAAATTGCTCAATTCAACTTAACAATTTGATTTTATATAGACTTTCCAAAAAAACAAGTCCAAGGCATCACCTCAATTATGCAGTAGTTTCTAAATACTCATTCCATATCCTTCATTCTAATATATTTACTGTTATCAGGGGTGTCCGCAAGAGTGTGATCTTCACAAGCCCTGCGTACAGTGCCAGGCGTACAATACAGGCAAATACAAGAGCAGCGACCCTAACAAGAAAACTCCGGAATGCCTGAGGTGCCCCTACAATGTGACAGTGGTCAAGGAATTAAAAAAAGACTCAAGTAGGTTTTTGGGGGCAGAAGAGATTGTTTGCAGTGCATTAACAGGTGACTTGTCAGTGGATTGAAATAATCTGGCAAAGGATGAACCTGTGGTCAGGCATCCAACATTTTCAGAGGATTCGCCTAAGTTTTGGAGGATTTATTGTAATATGGGTATTTCACATCAGTTTGATATAGATATTTCGTATACGTGTCATATTTTAGCAAACTCTTAACTAAAAGACTCTGATGCTGTGGGCACAACTGCTTGCTGGACCTCGATGTTAGACAGAACTACACCTTTTGATGCAGTTGAAAGTAGTGAGAATAACATGTTTCTTCGAGGAAGCTGATTATAAAAGCCATCCATATTTCTTTGTGAACAAGGTCTGCAGTTTATAACCGACTGTAGTTAGTTTGACCTGCAGGTACATACTGACTGACCCTAACCAACCAATCAGCAGATGGAACATTGAAGTACATGTACGATCTCATTTGCATAACTGATCACTCTGTACTGACCAAAAGTTAGCAATCCCACCTGAAAGTCATTTCCATCTGTGCCTACTCGTGGCAATGATCCATAGCTCGGATTGCATTGATTGTACGCCGCTTGATGTGAGTGTTGATTGTTTTACACTGGCTTTCATTTCTTGATCCTTTAGGGCTCCAGTCTTGTACTTTCTACGACGAGAACAACTGCAAATTTAAGTTTACATATCGGAATGTGGGCAACGGCGTTGCTGACTTTGAAACCGTCGAGGAGCCAAGTATGTACCAGACTTTGAACCACTTGATAAAGAGCTTAGAAAAAATGGGCTAGGACGTATATCTTGCTCAAAGCTTGTTTGTTAAGAATTCCATCTCATCCTGTCATTATCTTCAAGACTGACTACTAGACAATGCATAAGATCTATAATTGTATTAATGGAAAGCTCCATATGAAGACAGGCACAGAGCGTGAAGTAATGGTGACACATCAATCATCTCCATCCTGAACAGTAGTGGATGGTACTGTGCACACTTCTGTCAGTGGCTATGGCTTTTTGTCACATAGCACACATGGGAAGAAAATGAAGTCATAGCCACAAGATAGCTGATTCTGACACAGTCTTACAAGCTAGCTGACTTCTGGACAGGTGTGACTGTTTTTTTATGAGTACGAATGCCTTTATGAGCAATACTTGTTGGAGAAAACATTTCTGATCATTGTTTAATGTTGCCATACTTCTGTCTTGTATACTTACTTTTTTTTCACTGGCCCAGAATGATCGCTTGACTGGGCAACATAAACGCATGTCACACTCACTGTTAGACATCACATCAGCCAGCGTTGTATGATATCACATGAAAACATGCACTCACGCAGTGAACAGCACAATGCAGAAATGGCTAATCGCGCAAAGATCCCATTGTCGCCATTAACTTCCCTCAGAAAACAAGTGAAAAACATCATCAAGACAGATATGACAGAACAATTTCGCTGAGGGCGCCATGCATACCGTCAGGTGTTCAAAATATCATATCCCACATCACATAAGTCAACCATTGTTAACTGTTGCAGTTTGCCCCCGGGAATCTGATGTGCTATGGATTATCCTTGGTATTGTAATCGGCATCATCCTAGTGGGTATAGCCCTGCTTCTAATCTGGCGTCTGTTGACTTACATCCACGACAGGAGAGAGTTCCAACAGTTTGAGAAAGAAAGGAACAATGCCCGATGGGAAGGGGTGAGTGCAGAAATCTATGGAATCCAAAACATGTTGGAAACAAATGTGAAATCTCTGTGATTCCCAGAGTAAGACATGCCTTTTGGAATTAGATCGTTATCGGCAGTGCTGTGTTTTGTCGCTTCACTGAAAACAGTGAAGAGTGCCTTGTTGCTGTGTAAGGGACACTTTGTTAATGGGTGTAGCGAAGGCTGTGGTCCAAAAATCAGCATGTCTGTGTCCACCAACAGTGCGCCACTGGCAAAAGCTTTGCCATTGTTAGCGTGGATAAATGATGTGGCTGTATTCCTTTCGAATGAAACTACGTTCTTTTCAATGCTGCACGCCATGTTCATCATAAGTTGACAAAATTTCATTTAGTAATTATATTCCACTTTCATAAAGATCATGTTCGAACTGTTTTGAAAGCAAATTCATTACCTGTCGACAAGAACAGGGCCGTACAATTAGCCACATAATTAGTACGATCGACATGCGACACATACGAGTAGGAAAATACTTCTTGCTTAAGATGAGGTTCTGGATAATACGAGATAATTAAGTCCCAAAACCCTCGTATTAACGAGAGTTGACCCTAGTTTGTGCACACACATCCGATGTAAATCATGGCTGCAGTTAGTCAGAATCCAACATGAGCAGAAGCACCCCCCTCATTGGTTGAAACGAGCCATGTTGGTGGGGAGTGTTCATTTGGTTCATAGAGACGCAATGGCAGCGCTTGCATTTCATAGTCATGTGAACTAACAAAGTCAGTTCCTACCAAAGGGGCTTCTGTAGCTAGAAAAAGAGCACCCTCTCTTGGTCCTGCTCAAAGGTTATACCACAGAGTGGACTTAATGACCAAGTGTCCAGTAGCAATAAGAGGACGTTGTAGTTTACTAGTGTGTGCAAGTTTGTGTCTCAAACTTTAATGTTTTATTTCTATTTTCATTTTTGCTATCAGGGAGAGAACCCAATTTACAAGCCGTCAACATCAGTATTCAAAAATCCAACATACGGCAAATAACTACAGAAGATGGTCTCTACTTTGAATCTCTACGCTGTGACTTCTATGCCAAAAATTAAACAAGCTTCTTCCTGAAATATCAAGCGAGAAGTTGACTTTCTTCGACCGTCCCCCTGAACAAATTCCTATCTTGGAGAAAAGCTTAAGAGGCTTCACCACACATATTTGAGCATCTGCGTGTATAAGATGTGTGAATTTGATAGTGTGTCTCTGTGTTAGGATTTCAGGAATTCTGTCACAAATCCGGTCTCACGTTAGGTCATGGGTGCAAACAACATACATGTTTGTCTTTTGCTGCTCTACTTTATTTCATTGCTTGTCACCTGACTTGAGACTGTAGAACGACTTTCTTGCAGCTCTCTGTTTATATCAGCAGATGGAATTGTACGCACTGTGTGAGTATTTGATCAACTGTCTTGTATCCTGTGGGTTTGTACAGAATATGTCTGTGATGCTGTTGGGTGTTGGCAATCATAATTATTACTGTTGGGTGTTGGCAGTCATAATTATTACTGTTGGGTGTATAAATGGGAAAAAGGCTATCAAATTATACCTGTTCTCATCAATCAAAATTGAGCTTGGAAGAATAACTAGCACCTAGCAGTGTCTTTTCTGAAATTCCAGTAATATTCCCCAATTCATGAGATCTGATAAGGTTTAATACCAAGTAGATTGAAGTCTGGTTGTTATTTCAAATTACAATGTCTCAAACTTCATATCTGAGCACCCAAACTATGATGCTATAAAACTCCACACTTTACATCTTCCTCTTCATTGACTGATTCAATTTGCATTTTATTGGTTTTACGGATAATTTGTTTCAGAGGAGAAAAGAACCATTGCTGTCAGTGAATTGACCATATTCGTAGCGTCCCCAATTTCATTTTCCCAATGAAGTGTATTTATTTGAAAACGTTAAATTCAAAGAACCAGACTATATTCTACAATTTAATTCTGACCCCCAAAATCACCTGGTACCATCCCATTACGGGTGTCAAATTTATGCTGTATGTTCAGGAATACGACTGATTATTGAGGACGCCGCGAATATGGTCTATTAGACTCTAATTTAAGTCAACATTTTGGCATAATTTTTTAAATTTCTACTGTGCAATCAGTAAGTCAACAGTCCCTTCAAGTCAAAACAAAACAACAAAAAAAGTACATAGATCTACCACAGCTGTAACTTCTTTTGCTAGGAAAGTCAAGACCAAGTTGTGGGAATAGAAATTTGCCCCCAGGTTTTGGGTCCCCACAATGCCTAGGTTTTAACGTGTGTGTAGTGCCAACATCAGTGGAGCAAGTGTTGACCCCATGTGGTTCATAGAGACAATCCAAAATGAATGAAACCCAAGGAACATGTTGAGATTTTTTCTTATTATTGTACCTCTTCAGTACACTTAAAAATATTTTCAATCGTACAACTCTGTAACTTCGTTTAAACGTTTTCTATAATGTGAAAATTTTGGTGGTTGTTGGGGCTCACTTTCTTGCATTTTAAAACAGGGTTTTCTAAAAGGTTTCTAGAGAAAAGGTTCCCGGAATTATTTTTCTCATTTTGAATTGTCAGTTATTACAGATGATTTCAACCATTAGGGTTTAATATACCCTTGAGACACTTGAATCAATTATTTTTTTAGTTCTCTTAGATCTTGTTTTATTTTTTTCTGGTGCTTTTAAGACAGCTTTTTGAACTAAACTCTGTAAATAACTGCCTTGTATATTTTGTTTGTTTATGCTTAAGTGTGTGAGGAAGCGCAAGTTAGTGTCATCAAAGTCGCTTTTTAAAGATGTTTAAAATGTTTAAGGTTGATACAAGTGCAGCTAGCCTACTAAAAAAATCACAAGAGCCATTTCAGTTTAGTATGATGGCCCTATAAAACAGACACACATAGTAACATGATTTTTGTTTTTGTCTGTTTGGGTCCGATTTCTCAAAGTTGCTGAGTGCCAAAAATTACTAAGCATAAAAAATTTGATCTAAAACAAACAAAAATTAACATGAGACAAAGCCAAATTAATATCACTCCTGACTGACAATTCTGACCCATCTCAGCAAACACGGCAGTTGAGTGGATAAAGTGTCTGCACTAGTACGCAGGAAGTGGTAGCTTCAAATACAACCCAAACAAATTGGTTTTGTTTGTGTTTTGGTTGTTCTCAGACTGCATTCAGAGGAGAGTTCGAATATACACGTTGGTGGGCAGAAAAATAGTAAAATTAAAACAAGTTCTCAGCCAATATGACAGATACTGTGTGACAGTTGATACCTGCTCTGCCGTGCTAGCAATATTCATGCCTCATGGTGGAAAGAAAATAGACTCTGCTCATGTTTTAGTGTCTTGGGGCCTGTAATGAGATTACATAATTTTGGTGTAGTCTCCAAGATGAAATCAGAATCCTTCCGGTTCATCCCAGCAACCATATTAAGCCAGACGTTTCTCACAAAAGGTGAGCCTTGAAGTACAGAATTTCAAGACAGTGGGGATATCTATTGTCTTTGCTGGAATTTGAAATGCTCAACCCATTTTAAGCATTGTATATAGATAAATGATATGCAGATTTTTTTAGGATGTTTTCTTCCATGTAGGCATATGTTTGTGAATTGTGCCTTGGTATCTAGTGGTGTGTTAGGGTTCCCGTTATTCTGAAAATCTGTGGAATAACAACAAAAAAATAATAAATAAACCTTAAAAAGACACTCCTGGAAAGTTCCTAAAAATCAGGCCAGGATTAGATTGTTAGGATGAGGAAGGTAGGGAAATTGAGCCTACACAGCTGGTAACTTTAATAAGTTTAGTGGGATTAGACATATTTAGTGGAAAACTATTTGGAACCTTCTTAAGTCATTTCTAGGTTTCAATCAAAGATCAACAAAATTTGCATTTGAAAGTGATGTGGTCAGAAAGTTATGGTCAAATTTTACACGTTTGCAATGAATAACTAATAACTTGTTTATACTTTTTATTTACATTTAATGGAAAGAATGTGTAAACTGATTGAACTTTATACATTTACTAAATGTTGACTAAGTACTTTTGAAATTATGCAAATATTTTAAGTGTAACAGTCACTTTTTTTAAGCAGGCATTTAAAACTATCAGTTCCTGTTTGTTATCTTGGAGACAGAAGTGAGTCAGTGATTTGTTAAAGTTAAGGATTTGTGTTTGGTGGCAGTTTTGAGGATGGATAATTTTTCTTGTCCTAGGCAGACCAAAGAGAATGGATGATATGGGTGTCAATGTGATGACCTTTCAATGCAGGACAATAATAATGATTGGAAGACGATTGTCACAGCGCTTTGAAATCAGTTGTCAGCATTTTTTGTAATTTAGTCACATTGCTTATGGGTGCTTGCTGAGGACTTAATAAGATGTCAGATTTTTGTAACTGAACACAATTTTTCTTCTCCATTTTGAATTTAGCAAGCAGGACTTGTTCCATAGTTGTTACCGGTACTTCCAATGCCTTCAAATCTGCTTTATCTTACTTTTCAATTGTAAAAAAAAAAGCATGTACATGTATTATGTAGGTGTATAGCGCATTTGTCATATTGCCGATTGTATTTACTATTTACTATAGCATGGAAAATGTGTATGATTTTCATTATTAACTTATTGTATTTTCCAGCTCCAGCTCACTTCTCTATTAACTCAAGTACTTTTTTTACAGTACTGCAATGAATTAATGCAGAGATGTACAGTATTATGCTTGAAAGTACTAGTTGCTGAACTTAGATTTTGTAAACTTTGATGTAGACAGGTGTCCTAGAGAGGATGACGTTTTCTTGCTGAAGTTGTGTAGTTGTGGTTTCTGCTTAATTTTCTTTTCTCACATGTGGGGAGGTTGCAGTGGTGAATCAAGCTTTTGGTTCAGCAGTGGGGGTGGGTTCAAAAGCGAATTCAGCTTTGGCCTTATTCAACGTGATTTTGGGGAGGGAAAAAAATCAAAAGCCTTACTCATGGTCCCGACATCCTTTTATTTCATGTTATTTTCTCAGGGGGGTAATATGAAATAAATGTCCTGTAGTTTCTTTCCTACTCACCCACAAAGTATTGTTCTAGTGAGAGAAAAAAAAGATCTATCTGGGGGGCAAATTGCCCCCCTCCCCGATACGCCACTGGAGGGTTGGAAGATGAACACCAAGAGCAAAATGACTTAACTGTGTGTGTTTATCTTTTGGGGAAATCATGAAGAACCACATGTTCTTGTAATCTTTTTTTTTTCTCCGTGGCCATAAAATGTGTAACAAGCTTGATGCATTTATTTTGATTAAATAGACTGTGATTTCAGCTTCCAGCCCCAAAAAGATCAAACTTATTTTGAGCTGTTATTTTGTAAATAATGCACATATACTTACCAGTACTGGTACTCAAGGTGCTGCAAAAATACATCAACTTGTCCCTCTCAGTCATTGCCCATGTTCACCAGGTGAACACAAATATCTATAAACCATCCCAGCTCCGTCTGTATTTGCTCTTTGCACGCTGCTGCCAGAGGCATGCAGAGCCTCAAACTGTACAATCGCATTAGAATCGCTTTGTCCAGTCACATGATATAAGAACTAACGCAGCACGCACAACATTGTAAGCAACATACACGGGAATCACCAAACCGGCTGTATTGATTGCGTAAAGCTGCCAGATCGAGCCTGTTGCATGGCTCATGGTGGCAGCGTGCAAAGAACGAACAGGCCTGCATGTTTACTCCCAGGGAGTAGAGAGCTCAGTGCAGCTAATTCAGCCATTAAGGCAAGTAGGGGTGAAATGGCTCTCCCAAGATCACAAGTAGCCACCAGGTTGATTCAAACTCAGGACACCATAATCAGAAGGTCCTTACCACAGGGCTACATGTTCTCACTATTAATTTATCAAACAAAGCTTTGCTTATATGCTTGTCCATAAATGTACAAGTCATACACCATTTGAAAAACAACAACATGCTTGAACTGAGCAAATCAACCCCAAACAAAATGATGTCACATGTTGTTTACATGTGTACTGTGCATAAATGTTGTATAAACATGCATTACAAACTGAACAAAATGTCTTATTACATGTACCGTACATGTATTAGTAAATTATTTTGGAGCCAGTAATTATGCATTCAGTGGATGTTGAACACTAGCGCTTTACCTAGTTCATTTACAATCTGTACATGACATTATTGAGGGCAGTTTTGTTTTGGGACCTTTAGCTCCATTTTAGATGGAGGGTAAAAATGTTCATGTTGTTTGACAGAGCCAAACCTTTACATGGAGTTCAATAAAAGCTTGTGAACAAATTTTCATGGACCATCCCTTCAGCTTTTATTAAGTCAAGTTTTGTTTTTGTGTTATTTTTTGCGGCGTTGGTGGCGGTTGGTTACTGTTTTATTCCCTTACCCTACCAGTAACAAAACACTCTAGGTTTGATGCTGGCAGAATGTTCGATCTGTGATCATTCCTGAATATGCACCGATCACCCCTCACAACCGGGCCATGCATGACCCTGAAGTGAAAACTACAGTAAGTAATTGCCCTTGCAGCCCGCTGATCAAATCAATAGATCTTGGAGGTTAGATGGAGCATACATTTGTATCCTAGGTACCGACACATCGATACATAATGGATAAACTCGCAGTTACCGCAGCACTACAACCATGACGACCAACAACCTGATAAGCATGTCAAATGAAAGCAAAAAAGCGACGTTGCAATAAATTAAGCCAACTTACTTTTACTGCTCGTTCAACTCTCGGAGAAGGTCTGCATTTCACACGAACTTCGGAAAGCGTTGTTTATTACGCCCAAATACAACCTGGGTTTAGTAACTTCTGTGATTCACAATTCAAGTGGGTGACCTTAACCTTCAAAGGAAAACATTCTTTTTTCAGCGAGGAGTATGCATTTACTCTCCAGATATATTATACAGCAGGCCTATGTACTATGTACATATGTGTACAACGTGTAGGGCAACTCTAGATGTGTGGCTGTTTGAGGCGTTTTGATTGGATGGCCAAAGTTGTTAACGAGTATGATACCATCTTTCTTATTGGTTCATGAAATCTTGTCTCTTCGTAGCCTAGTGCCGATTGGCTTAGGAACGCAATGAACAACTGTTCTGAGTTTTTAATCTCGCCTTTCAGTTCCCCGTCCACGAAACTGTAACCATGGTTCCCTAGCCCCTCCTTTGTGTTTGAATTCCATCCGCTGACGTTGACCAGCGATTAAATAAACTAGTGTGCGATTGGACAGCTTTCAACAGGAATACATGTCTACCATTAAATGGCCGGGGGTGTAGGGAAAAATGAAAGTAAAATTTTAGAAAAAAATCGTTGGAAATCCATCACGTTGACTTCTGTTGACTCTTTGAATAAAAGGGTATTTATGAATGGGAATATATATGTGCTTGGCCGGTCTTAAACTAACGTTTAAGACCTTGCTTAGGAGAGCGAACGCTGATGATGCCCTCGCCTACGACTCGGGCATTAGTCGCGTCTATTCTCCTATGCCGGTGTGGCGGTCTCAGCTGTCTCCCGGTCTCAGTGGTCTCCCAGAATAGCCGGACATTAAACGGACGACTTTCCCGTTGTTGTGCGCAGAGATGGCATGACGTATTTTACCATATTTGGTAAGGGGGACCGCTGAGACCGCGAGACAGCTGAAACCGCCACACCGGTCTTTAACGCACGTTTAAAGCCACCTTTCCATATGCGCGTCAACACTTGCGCCAAACTTTGGTTATCCGTCAAAATCGCTCATGGGGCGATTTTGACGGCCAAACGTAACGCGCACGTGCTAACGCTAATGGAGTCGATTTTTGTGTCCGTGAAAGTGAAATGCATCGTGTACACAACTCACCCAAAAACGTACTTAGGAAAGGCGCCTTACGACCGGCCAAACACATATTTATTCCCTTAGGCAATCTGCTGCAAGTTATAAGGGTCTCTTATTTTTATTATAGCATTTGTGCATGTGCCGGAAAGAACGATCGTCATATTGTTGTCATTGTGCGAAAACATTTGTGCTAAGTAAAACCGTATAGCCTACAGGCTATTTCGATTAATCAACACTGACATTGAATAAAGCATTATTTTACAAAAGTAGTGTACAAAAAGACAGACAACTGTTTCAAGCAGAATCCTCGCTTTGCATCCTTGATCTGTCTCCATCTTCCGTGGCGTCATCATTGACGATGACATGCACACTGGGTGTGACGTCTTGATAGTCTGAACGGCATTGCTGAGGCGATTCGACGTTTTGCGTCATGTCATTCTTGAACTCTGGTCTCATGACGATGAAGGCGATCGTGCCGCCAAATAGAACCATAGAGAGACCGTAGACGTTGCCTACACTCCCCGATGCGACTCCCTGCGCGTACTCAGCTCTGAGAAGAGAAATGGATTTGAAAGTCGAGCTTGGGTTCAAACGAGTGCTGTGAAATCTTAGAGATGATCAGTCAAAGGAAGTTCGAGCATCGACCGTTTAATGCAGTTCCATCGATGGTTTTAGGGAACCTTTGAGAAGAATCAGTAACTACAAAGATGTGACAAAAGACTAGCTGAAATGATGCTCGACTCTTCAGGACATCGTAACGTTTAAAAATTACATAACAAATAAAACTCACATCTCATAAATGGAAAGCTCGCTTAATCCCGTCAAACAGGACGCTAAGGAGAGTGAAAACATGAACATGCCAAAGAAAACGTGGATCTTGGGGTAGTGCGTCTTCAAGGGGTGGTCCTGTCTCAGGAATCGCTCGGCACCGTAGTAAGCACACCCTGCAACAAACTGGGAGCAAAAATCCACGTAACAAACTGTTGTGAAAACATTTAGATGTGTGTCTTGGGTAAAGTAGTTTTAGAAGCCAGCAAGTACATGTACATATATGTTTGTGGTTAAGTTGCACTCACCTGCAAACAAAACAGAACCACTGTGAAGTTGCCGAGCCAACTGTGGAGGGAGTAGTTGTGAACAACACTTGGGTTTTCTTGGGCATCTTTGGCAACGGTTGCGGCGCGGAGGCCGGCGATGAACAGGATAATGATGGCTGTGTGGACGGTAGCATGCATGGCCTTTTGGGCGAGGTACGGCAGGCCACAACGACTGAAAACACGGAATGATAGAAGAGCTGCAAGATAATGACAAAATGGGCGCCAAATAGAAATCATCAAGGTCACTGCTGATGAACTGTCGCTGTTTGTCAAGAAGGAGTGACAGAGGGGAGTGTCGATTGGCTCCAAGCAAATTGTAATTGGCGCCTTTACTAAGATCTAATGTTTCGTCATTAAATTCAAATTCATGTGCAAGACAAACAGACAATCAAAGCAAACAAGCAAATGAATAACCAATCACTGTACTTTCTTAAAATTAACACCACTTTCTCTTGTGTAACAGGTCACAATTCTTGCCAATTTCTAAATGAATAACAATCATAAAAAAAAATCCATCTAGCGTGAACACAGAAAAATTCATACCTTCACCAAAGAGGAAAACCAGGGATAAAGTCAGCAGTAATGGATGATATCCACCGGCAGCACCCCACACAAACCCTCCCACGTGGTGTTGTAACCATATAACCATGGTAACCAGCATGGTAACTCCACAGAGCTGAGAGAGGACCACGAGTGGCCAGAAAAGCGACGACATCGCGGTTGCTAAGGAAGAATATTATCTGTAAAAGAAACGGGAAGTTCGAGTCTAGTAAGATAGTTATTGGTAATTACATCAAAGAAATGAACCCAAAAAAAACCAGCTGCTTCAATGTTTTGTTATGACCATTGTCGGGCAACTGTTTCAAACACAACACCATCTTTTGACGCGAAAGTATAGAGGACGGAATAGCTCAACAGTGAAAAAAGTCTCCTATTCACCTAGTTCGGTTCAACAAACTCATCCGCTATGAAGCGTCCGTCTTAACAAGTCCGCCACCTGTTGTGAAAGTACCTCTCTTGTTGGAAGACTGAAGTGAAGAACGCAAGGAATGGTCACCATATGTGACCCATTCCTTCTCCTTAGGCTGCACCACATACACTGATTCTGTCACAAGATGTATGCCGCGGGAGTAACAGAAATGGACCCGCAAGAACTTGTGTTCAATTTTTTTATGCACTCGCCGACGAGAGCTGGCTACTTCTGTCTGGGTATGTCGCCTGCTCAAGACGCTGTAAATCTTCAGCCACAAAAGTACAAAGCTGCTCTTTGTTGCAGTTTTGTAACATGACTCACGTGGCTCCCTGTGGTTTTTAATCCACATTACTTTAATCCAGTGTAATCCGACGACACAAGATAGGAAAGACACCAACCAACCATGAAACCACATGCTATCTTTCAATTTCATGGACCAGTATCGTGCAGAAGTCAGTATGATGTAAACATGTTTAGCCATACTTTTGGTATAGCGTAGCATGGACGTGTGGACACATGACCGAAGAGAATTCATTTTGTTAGGCCTTCAGACATCCTAGCCCAGATCAAAACGTCATAAGTTAAGAGGACATTCCTCACCTGTACAAGAGTGGCAAACAGCGACGAACAGATCTACAAATTCTGACGAAAAACTGACTCTCTAGTTAGCTGTAGAATTTTCTTCATAGATGCTCTTAGTCCAACTGCTGGTCGTACAGACGTGGAGATAGCAGTTTTCCTTCCTCAGTGGTCACACAATTCACCTAAGCTTGTTCTACGTTTAACACTAGGGAGCACCGCAAAAAGACTGTGCTTATTTTGAGTGTCATATTTCCAAGGAACCGGTCCAGAAATTGCCCTCAAGGGTAAGAAAGGGTCACTTCGGTTATCGTGTGGCACGCGGTGTACGTGCCTCACTAACAACTCGGAGGACGGTCCCGAACACACGAAACGAAAATGTCTTGTTCAAGTTGATTCGGTCCGCAAAGTGCACGGCTGACTCCTACTTCCTCCAACGACATTTATGTACAGAAAAACCTTGGTCGGAAATAAATCACTCTTTCATACCAGGACCAAGTAAAGAGCTCTTGGACCAAATCATTTTTATACGTGGAAAGGGAGTAGAGTATCGGGTAAAACACGAGCATCGTAGTTTTGAATTTCCTGTTAAATGTCAGAAATACATTTTATCCGGCCGCAGTATGTCATCCTCACTGAAACCACAGACCTATGTTGAAACAATATCCTTGCATGGTGCTACCGCAAACCCTTTACCTAGTTTGCCACCTTCACAATGAAAAGCTTTAAAACTGAGCTGAAACAATCAGTCAACGACAGCACGTCAACCAATTTTGTGAGCGTGCTCATGTACACACCTTTCTGAGAAGGAAGAATCCTCACAAAAAAGTTCGAACCCTTAACCTTTGATAAAAAAAAAACGTAATAAGACAACTCAGAGGAAAGAACATAACTGAAGCGTTATGTGTTAAAGGGTTTATTTAGGAACACTTTATGACAGGCACACGCCAAATTTACGGCATTAAAGATTATACATTTATTTTATGACAACTCCAGACAAGTCAAAAGTAACTCTTAGCAATTTAACAGAAGCGAACACAATGTATTAACTTTTGCCAAACTCTGAAGTTTGTGAATTGTCATTTTGAGGGTACACTTTCACCCTTCCTTTCTCATGTTGACTCGTTTCAAAGCCTGGGAAAATATCATTAGTACAAGAAGTGGACGACAGTCTTGTTTCCTGCTGCTAAAATCGTACCTTTGAGTGACACAAGTGACTAGACATATACCGATATTTTATCCTAAATGAATGCGGCATGGACAGAAGTTTCTAATATGACACAAAACTGTTCGATAGTTGCAGGTCGTCACTTTATTGAGATACAGACAAATTTCCAATTACAAAAAGTCAGCACTAAGCAAACTTTCACAGGAATCAATAAACAAACAGTACTTGCCGAGTTCATTTTTTTTTGGAAGAAGCTATGCGCCCAAAGCTGAAGTACACCCATATACTTGAGGGCTCATGGCGTGCCTCTGTGGCGAGTACCAAAAAAAAAAAAACAACCCACGCCCTCTTTTGTTCCGCTCGGAGCAGATACTATTCTAAAATCCATCAGAAAATGTTTCATAAAGAGCTTTTTTCACTTTGTGGGAAAAGAGGTGAATAGCACTGATTTTTAAAAAATCTAACCTGGGGGAAAATCTCACTTCAAGGATTTCCTAGTCAAATTTGTTTATTTTTCTTTTCAATCTTAACTTATAATAACCCTAACAACGGAGCCATTTGTGCCAGGGCATTTGATTCCGAAGAGCAGATTTTTTTTTCAGGCATTTTATTTCCAGAACTTCTTGATGGACATGTTCTTCTCCGAGTCTTTCTGCATCACCTGAGCACGGAAAAAAAAACAAAGACGAAATGGCATTTTTAATATTTCTGTTAACATATCGGTGACAATGAAAACTGGCTTTCTTCTATTCTATCCCTAACGTTGTTCCCCATCCCTACCCCTCCCCCCGTCAACCCGACATGCCCCTCCTTCCCTCTCAAATTAGCAGTAAAAGAGACAAGGACAAAGACGATTCGTATCAAGAACTGGGGATATTACCTTGGCCACTGCCATTTCAAAGTCTTCTTGTGTCACATGTACTCTTCTCTCTCTCAGTGCGTACATGCCGGCTTCTGTGCACACCCCCTAGTTAGTAATAACAATAGAAAAGATATGAAGGCTGCAGATTAACCACAAACACTGTCAATTACTAAGGGAAGGTAAGTTCAAGACACCAAGTTATCCAGGTACGCTGTACTGCTTTACATGAGACAGCACGGAAGAAATGACGAGGGTCTCTCCCTTGCCTTCTTCCCATCCGCCCGTCTTGGTGGGCGTAAGCTAACCCCACCCACCTTGACTTCGGCTCCCGAGGCACCGGGCATGAGCTCGGCGATCTTCCTAAGGTTGATGCCCCGCGTCAGGTTCATCTTCCGGGAGTGGATTTTGAGGATGTCCAGTCGAGCCTCCTCATTGGGGGGTGGGAACTCTATCTTGCGGTCGATGCGGCCGGGGCGGAGCAGGGCGGAGTCCAGAATATCAATACGATTAGTTGCCATGATCACCTGGATCATACAAATGAATGTAAATGAAACTGTCAGATATCAGAAAAACAAACTTCACATTTATCTAGGATTTACAGCTTTTAAATATTTCAGAAACATGATGAAAATACCAAATGCCAACATAGTTCATGAGGTTATATGAACATGCCGGAAAATTTCATCAACAATTGAGTGCTTAATATCCTTTTAATACTTACATGGAGCTCCTTTCTGAACAAAAGAAACTAACTGAATCCAGCATTCTCACCTCAAGATTTTTGTACCCTTGAACCAATCTAGTGGGTTAAGCAATTTCAGCTTCGTGTACTACATGGTACCTAGTAACCATAGCTTTGTACCCATTATAAAGAATAGGTACCCCACTGCAAAGCACAGTAAATATATACAAAGTACCCAGCATCCATCCATCAGTACCCAGCGAGAGGATTCTGGTGCCCACCTTGATGTTCTTGGTTGCTTCAAACCCATCCAGCTGGTTTAGCAGTTCCAACATGGTGCGCTGGACCTCGCTGTCACCCCCTGAGCTTCCCTCAATACGCGTTGACCCGATGGAGTCAATCTCGTCCATGAAAATGATGGATGGTGCGTGCTCTCTTTCATAAAGAAAACAAACATTTCCTTGGTTACCATAATGTCATATTAATATCAAATATTGAAAGCCTCTGTTAGCTAGAATCTTTCCCAACTCTCAAACGTTCTTTACAACCTTTAGGTGATGCAAACATAATTAGATGAGGAACGAGTATTTCTGGCAATACCTAGCCATGACGAAGAGTTCCCTGACCATGCGGGATCCCTCGCCGATGAATTTCTGTACCAGCTCAGAGCCTGACACCCGAATGAACGTACACTCAGTGTGATGGGCAACTGCTCTGGCTAGTAAAGTTTTACCTGTGCCAGGGGGTCCATAGAGCAACACTCCCTGCAGAAACATAACAAAAAAAGAAGCTCACTTAGTGGAGAATAAAAATCGTTCACTGTTATCAGTCAAGGAAACCTGCAATTCATTCATGAACTCTGGCTCAATCAGAAGGAATCAGAAGCCACTCGCCTTTGGTTGGGCAATGCCAAGAGCATCAAACAATTCGGGATGCTTGACTGGAAGTTCAATGACTTCTTTGATCTCCTTGATCTGTTTGTCCAGACCTCCGACCATCTCGTAGGTAGAGTCTGGTACCTTCTCCACCATCATCAGACTGACCAGGGGATCCACCTGTTGGGTGAGGGAACCAACCATGGAAATCACTTTTTAAGTACGGCACTGAGATTTTTTTTAAACTCAGGTAGCTGATCCATTTGTGAGCTCAGGAAACCGGAAAAAAAAATTTTAACTGATCTCAGTTTGCAAAAAGATGGAGGACTCAATTCAAAAGCAGGTCGTTAGCATCAATTTAAATGTACTGGAAGTCATAATTAAGTTTATCTCTGAGAAATGCTTGGTGATTGCAAACCTTGTTTGGCAGTATTTTATGGAGAGTGTGGCTGTCATTGCGCAGTGCTACCCTGCAGTTTGGCTGTACATCATTGATGTCGATGGCTTTATCAATGTCCACCACAAACTTCCCCTCTGGGTGTACCTGGTCAAAAATAAAGCACAAAATTTGAAAAAAAAAAGTCAAATTTCGAACTTGCCATCACACTGAAATCCGAACTATGCCTGGATAAACATCTGATCTGGAGACTAACCTTGACAAGGACTTTCTTCTTGTCCATGGCTTTAACTACTTCTCCAACATGAGACCCTTGTTCCTGGAGAAGTTGTAGTTCCTCACGCAACATGCGCACTGTGAAAGCAAGTATTATAAAAATCAGTAACATATGAATCAAACCATTTAATGTTACATTTATAGACAGGCTTTTTGTTTGTTTGTTTGTTGGTGTGTTGGGCTGTTTGCTTTGTTGGGTTGTTGGGCTGTTTGTTTACTTATTTATTTTTTAAAGTGGCATTTTATTTAGAGCTGTTGGCAAAGCTTTTAGCTTCTGCTGGGGTATTCCATCATCAAAACCAAACATAAAACATGAAAAAGAGATAATTATTACACGCTATTAAATCATGACACCTTCCTTCACAGGCTTCTCAAGCCTACTCAAGGACAAAATGCCACATATGGATGCTAGTTGACACCCTACGCAAAAACTCTATCAGACTAGTCTGAAAATTTCTCAGTGTTTTCTATGGGAATATCTCAATATTTTCATTACTAAACTTTGACCTTTGAGGATATTTTATTGCTTTAAGATAGCTAATAGGTCACTGCAGGGAAAAGTCAGTGGCATCTGTTTATGTATGCAGTTCTTTCCTTTCTCACCCTTGGCATTGAGTTCATTACGCTGTGCCTCTAATCTCCTCAGGTTCTGGCTTTTCTCTGTGACCACCATCTGCAATTCATCAATCTTTGTCATGTAGTACTTCCGGATTCCTTCTCCCTTTGGTCCATCCCCTTTAGCACCATTGTCAACTTCCATCTGCAATTAAAACCCATACAGAGAAACATCACTTTGTGCTTGAAAAATGTGAGACATGTTCTTTTTTTGAGCTGTAGAAACATCACTTCATTGAGTTTCATGATAATATTGAAAACATGAAAATGTATATGGAATTGAGAAAAAGTTATTTCTCATTCCATCATTATAAGTAAAATTCTTAGATGCTTTCTAAAATGCCTGTTCATTCTACACAATTAATGATGCAATATGTTTATTTGATAAGAAGACAAAAAGCTAAAACAAACACAGTCCAGCCAACAACTCCAAATAAAACAAAACACTGATCACCATGATCACTCATAAAACAAAAGAAAAATTATTAATGCAAAATAATTATAAGAGCTCTAGGCCCAGCAAAAAATGCCTTGCTGGCATGACAGGGGAATAAAATACACAAAATATAAATAAATATATCACGTTATGATATGATGTACGACCAGAGAGGTAAGATTAGGAAAAGATGACAAAGCAAAAACAAACGTGCGGCGCGTAAGGCAATGCCAATGGCATGAATGATGATTGGCATGAATGGGAAAATTTTTCATGTCAAAGGGAAAAATACCAACCAGTACGAATCTAGCAATTATTACCTGCATCAAACGACGGGAGGAAATTTGATAAATCCCAGTTACCTTATTTTCTCTCTTAAAAAGGAATGGATCAATAGCTAAACAGAAATTGCGATTTTCTTTCTCACCTCCGTAGTCGCCATGTTGTAAGGGAAATGCATTATGGGATTGAAAAAGTAGTCAGTGAGATTATTATTTTGAGGAAGGATGATATGTCAACGCGTACATTTTCTTTTAAGCAGTTAATTAAAGATGAAAAACTAAGAAAGTAAATGCATTGATAAAGTAGTTTCTTTTTAAACAGCAAGTGAACGCTTTGTCAACAATTTAGATATTTGGATAAATTTGCATAGTTAGGGGGTATTTCTGTCTAGACAAAACGCGCATGGCTCAACCACGTTCTCATGTCAACCGACCTCAACTCACAAACTTTCCTTACGTTGTGCATTAAAGTTGCAGGATCTGGGGATAAGGCTGATATGCGCCATCTATGATTTTGTACATGCAGCTACCTAGAGCTGAGCTGAGGCGCTAGGCACACAGACGGAAGGAAGACGCTTGATTGATTTCAAGAAATAGGCATTTACGAAATGCCACTTTTTACTACTCATGTGTAAACGGAAATGGAGAGCTACGAAGAACAAGTGCTTACAGTCATAACTCATTGCTTTGCATCATAATCAGATAATGATCTATCCCTTGCTTGATCTAGTACAGGAATTTAAATACCGGCAAAGTTCACTCAAATCATGGCAAGAAACCGACCAATGAGCCGATCACGCACCGTGATCTACATAGCATGTGGAATTGTTGCTGGAGCTGTCCTGAGCTTTCTCTGTATACCTCTAGAAACTGGCTGTGGCCTTGACAGTTACGTACATGTGGGGACAAAGAGAAAAACGAGTGCAGTCGACATGATAGATTACGGAACTGACGAGAACGGCAACCAGTTGAATGATGAAGATTTTGAACCGGTGCTGATGACAGCGAATAAGCCAATTGTGAAAAAAGACATTGATCGGCAGCGACTTATTCGAATGCGATACATCTCGTCTGAGCTCCAGATCAAAGAGAAGTTGTTTGTGGGTGTGATGGTCTCACGAGAGGAGATAGATTTGGAGTCAACAACGGTCGGAATCAATAAGACACTCAGCCATTTTGTAAATAAGTTAGTGTTTTTCACCAAGATTAACACAGAGCAATCACCAAATGGTATAACAGTTATTGCATTCCCGGGAGAACAGGTCAACGTTAGGATGTTCCAAATTTGGAAATATATCTACGAGCACCATGGCAGCGACTATGACTGGTTCTTAGTCATCCAAGATGATACGTACATCTATGGCGAGGTCTTCTCAGAGTTCTTGGCCCACATGAGTGTCGGAAGAGACTTGTACATGGGAGTTCCGATTCATGAAGCGGAGATGGATGTCACATTTTGTAGCAGGGATGCAGGTCGGTTAGAAGGAAACTGGGAAACGGTTCCATACACGGATGTGTACATGGACTGCTCTGAAAAATGCTTACTACTTTCTGTGTGATTGCTTCGATATTTTGGGTGCAGGTCAACTTGGTCCGAAACCAACTCCGCCCGAGTCAAAGCGGTCTCAAGTCAACTCGGTCTCAAGTCAACTCCGTTTCAAGTCAACTCGGATTAACATGGCATTATTTATGTTTTCCCTGCTGGCACCAAGCTCTCGGCAACATGTTTACCGGACAACATTAATTGCAGTGTTCACAGCATCACGGTCCAGTCCCTGCTCAAGATCTACCCCACAATTTACCATGTTCATTTTTTTAATCACATAGACCGAGTTGACCTGGGACTGAGTTGACTCCAATTCAATATTTTCCTTGCAGATTTGACTCTTTGGGATATGTTATCACTTTTGGATGATCGATACACCACTGTCGAGAAAAATTAGTACGGCCTAATGTCTACATACATGTGTATGGAACTCGTCCTGAAAACTGGACAGGATAATGGAGGGGCGGAGCTTGGTAGCTCTTAGTTAAGGGGAGATTAGGATAGGACTCAATGTGGAGGTTATTGTGTAAACTGGTTCCTGTCCTGTATGTAGTCTTCAGACATCTTACAGACGTCCTCGGAGCGTAGGGACCGGTAGCGAGTAATGAATTGGGTAGAATCCTGCCGAGTATATGTAAATGAGGAAATGATGCCAACTCAATGCACAAATCAAGCAAGAGCTGATAGAATATTTTGCTTTTTCTTCTTCATTATCAAAAAAACTTCACCATTCACTGTTCATTTATCTAAAATTTAACACAGTAACCACTGATTTGAAATAAGTTGCGGTAAAATATTTATCAATGAAAATCATTGAAAAATGTGTTCCCTTACTGTGATCGATAGATGCGTACCAAGAATAGGTACCTGTGTTTTATTCGCTTCTTGCTGCAGCGTAATTGGTCTGACAAAAATTTAAATATTCGGCATCCAAATCAACAGGACTACATGTAATCACTCACATTATGCCGCAGCCAGCTACCGGTCACTATGTGATAGGGATGGGGGCTAGTCCAGCTATTGTGGTGAAGTGCTTTGCTGTGGGTAAAAGGTCATTTGCACGGACCTCCATATCTGGCCACCACCTTAGACCTTGTATACACTAAGTGTACATGTAACAGCAAGAAGCAAAAGTAATCAGTGTTTTTAAATAAAACTTGAAATATTTCCCTCCAAAATAGTATTTCATCATCAGATTTACTCTTTTGGTAGTTTTAAAGTCATTTTAAGGAAGATAAACGGTGGGATATGGAACTCTTTCTGACAATTTATCATGAAGCATGAATTGAGAACATACATTTGTATTGAAATTTTGAAATTCTTGTTGAGATGGACCCCGAGAGAATCTGTTATTTATGCTACCATTTATCGGTTGTTGAATGTTTCAGGGTACATGCTGTCTAGGAATCTACTTGAAAAGGTTGGACCATATTGGGAGGACTGCATGCGGAAATCCTGGAATAACGTCCCTGATCTTGAGTTTGGACGATGCATTCAGGACCACACCAACACACGGTGTTCCACCAATTATGAGGTGATGAAGTTCATTCAATTCAAAATCAGTTCCATTTCCAAACAGGGCACTATTTCATTGATTTTCTAGGTTCACGGTTTAGCCAAGCATGTTATCTTGCATATTAAAATCTCAGCTGACAACACTCAATAAGTTATAAATGCCATGTATCGCATTTTTATTGTCCCCAAACAGATCCATGCTTAAGTTCCTTCAAATTGATTCTGACCTCTGTTATTTTATGTTGTAGGGCTCAACGTTTTACGCCTATGATTTTCAAGACAAGGTTTTGACAGACAAGGAGAAAAATGATGTTGATTTCCAGAAGGCCTTAACAATTTACCACGTGATGGACACACGCACCATGTACAAGCTACACAAGTACTTCTCAGAGCAATCGCTGAGTCAAACGCTGAAGCAGATCTCAGACCTCCAGCAAAACATCGAAGAAATCAGTGAGTTTGCACCAGGGGGGAAGGCCAAAGTTACCTGGCCGGTGGGATTAAAAAGTCCTTACAAACCGGCATCACGATTTGATGTCATGGCATGGGAGTACTTCTCAATGACGCACATTTATGGATTGGATGATTCAGAACCCAAATCTCCCCTGATTGGCGCAAACAAGCAGGACATCGACGAGATCCTCACCACAACCATGGCACGCTTGAATGAGCTCCATGGGAATATCTACATGCTTGGCAGGCTGCTGAATGGATACCGGCGATTCGATCCCAATCGTGGGATGGAGTACACCCTTGATATGGAGCTCAAGCTCCACGGCGACAAGCGAGAAGTCCTGAAGCGAGTCCACCTCCTCAGACCCCTCAACAAAGCAGAGATAGTCTTCATGCCCTACGTCACTGAATACACCCAGGTGACCATCATTGTACCCGTTGTGTCTGGCAGCCAAGAACACGTCCGAACCTTCTTGGACAATTACGCCCGAACCTGTCTAGAGACCCGGGACAAATCGGCCGTCATGTTGATTTTTATTTATACGCCGACAGAGGCTCTGTCAATGGCTACTGAGGATATCTACAGTGTGAATAAGGGCTATGTTTCTTACCTGGAGCGCAAGTACCCCGGCTCACATCTGTCCTGGATAAGTGTGAAGACCAGCTTACCCTCTCCCATCGCCATCATGGATGTGGTCTCCAAGAAGTTTGCCTCAGACACTCTCTTCCTTTTCACTAACGCCTACATGGAGCTTGTCGCTGAGTTCCTCAACCGTGTCCGCATGAACACCATCGCCGGTTGGCAGGTGTTTTTCCCCATCCCCTTTTCTCAGTACGACCCCAAGATCATCTACACCGACTCACCCAACCCAAACCGCATTGACATTTCCAAAACCGCCGGACACTTTGACACGTACCTCTTTGAGCACGCCAGCTTTTACAACTCGGACTACATGAACGCCAGGAAACTTTGGGATGAGAAACACCCAGGAAGTGAAACAGACCACATCCAGTCAGATCTAGACCTCTTTGAGATGTTCCTTAGCACTAAGCTGCATACCTTCCGAGCTGTAGACCCAGCCCTGAAGCTGCACTACCATCTACGGATCTGCCAACCCTCCCTAAAGGAGGAACAGTACCAGAGATGTTTGGAGGGGCGGGCGGAGGGACTTGCTTCCAAATCGCAGCTGGCGATGCTGGTCCTCGAACAGCAGCAAAAGCTAGCCACTGAGAAAGTAAATATTTGAAGCAAACTCAGATTGGCTTTGCTAGTTCAGGTTGCTTGAATTTACATTCATGGTCATCATGCCTTGGTCTCTGAGTCCTTGCAAATGCGTGGCTAGTGAGCAATTTCAGAAGAGAGTTTAACAAGTTGAAGATGTTCTTACAATGTGTGCTTAAAAGAAAAACGTCCTGTCTCATTTAAAAAAGCAATGCATTGTGGTGCTGCACCATTTACATGAATTTTATAGGTCAGCACCAGTTGAAGCAGGGTTAGGTTATTAACATTAATAAGCATATTTACATATCAGGAAATGGATCAGCTGTTGATGATCCATGAATACACTTTTAATATTGGTCACAAATGCAGTTTTAATGAATACACTTTTAATATTGGTCATAAGTTGAGGCACTATAAATGTGAAATCTTGACTCAAAGTATTTTTCCGTTGAGCGAGGCTGAATCGTTTAGCTAAGAATACCTTAATACCAGAGACCAGAAACGCCCCATGTATTTTACTGTGTTAAAAAATATAACAGTTTTAAACACCGACAAGAAATAAATCATGAATATCCTTGAATGCTGCATTAATAGAGGCTACACTTTGCTAACAGCTAGAATAGATTTATTTCTCTTATTCAGTCGTGTGTAAAGATTTTCAAGATATAAATACATGCATGTAATTCCATTTTGCATAAGACAATAATCAATTACTAATTAATAATTCACTCAATTGAGAGATATTGATCTTTAAGAAGACCCATTTTTGTTTATACACATAGTGTGTTTTAGTTGATCATTGCTGATAGTAAAAGTTTGTACCTAAAAATTTTGCAGGAATGAAAATTGACATTACAGGAAAGAGTCAGTTTCAACAGCTTGCTATGCAAATAAACAAATATTAACATGCCAAGGATCTGTCGAACTTTATATGTACAGTTTACTTCAGTTCATAGTTTTGATGTATCCAAACAAATTCTTTGTTCTTTATTTTATGGTTATCACAGTCCAAATGATGTATTTATTTTTAATGCATGTACTTGAGAAAAGAGCAGAGTATATTGTTCCATTGAGGAAATTTCTAGCAAAATACTTAACTAAATTACATGAGAATTTGCTCATGCACATCAAGCAAATGTACACAGCACATTTAGCACGTACTCCAGCAATATTACTGCACATGTATCTCAAAAGTTTCAAGGATTTTTAGTCCATGCTTATTTTTAATATTCCATTTGTTGAAAAGAATAAATAACTTATTCACTTGAACCTCATGTTTCTTCATTTTTTTTCAAATTTAGTTTTAGAGTTAGGAGTTGAGGTGTTGACCATCACACTTTTTCTCCATTGAAACTTGATTTGAAGGCTGTTAAACAGATTTTTTTTACTGCACTGCTACACTGTCCAATCAATTGATGTTGGCCACCTTAAGCTCTGCACTGTATAAGTGCTTTTTGTACAATATCTGCTGTCTATATATTTGAAATAATAACTCTTGTGGTTGTGTCAGTCAGTGATAGAAGTTGACAATTTTATAAAAACATTGATGGGGGGGAATATTCCTAATGATTTTCTTATCAGACGTGGATGCTCAGGATGCAGAGTACAGACCCTAGAAGAATGTCGTCAGTT
>NW_019091364.1:1069635-1083500 GCF_001949145.1 Acanthaster planci
TAGCCACTTCGTTTTTGTTGAATTCAGTTCATTTTCCAGTAACGTTTCTAGGCCATGTACATGTTGGTCATGTAGGACAAACGTTATATGATGGGATGGACATATGACGTGACCGAAATGTCCACAAACATTGAGGTGGATATGTTGATGGCAAACCAAGAAAGTCGTGTCAAATGAGCAGGAATCTACATCATGCCTGTCATGATGAACATGGTGATGATCTAGTCTGTTCAGTTATAACGGTGCCGTATTCCAGTGGGGGTATACCGTCACCACAGGTTCGTATGGCAATTGCGATATGGGGAATGAGAGACACTGAGAGACATCAGCGGGGGCTCAATAATTACAATCAACAACAATCACATTATTTCATTCCAGTGTGTAATCAATTCACAGAAGCCATCTTGACAAGCCATGAGACTTGCCTTCCCATAATGTATTTCAACATAATCAGACTGATACATTGTCCCGTTACATAGTCATCTTTTTCTGTTTTGTGTCAGAGTTTTGTTAGAGCTGAAGGACCATGCTAACATTCTTCCTAAGAAAGTCAAGACGGAAGATGACTCACAGGATGATGACCAGCCACATTACCTCAAGATAGAATGTCAACAAGTTGTGGTAAATACTTAATTTGTATTAGAGCCAAAATATAATCATTCTTAATCTTTAATTCGCCTAATTGTTTTGTCGATAAATGCACACCCAAATGTCTTGTGACCATAGTATCATAGGCATCACATTATTTTGTGTGCATCATGGTGTGTGCTGGATGTTGGGTTTGAGAAATTAATTGGATTCCTTTTGTCAGCTGGTTAATTAGCTGTTTTAGTTGCCCTGGTAATATTGATGTTGTTTGCAATTGTCTTTCTTTTTCATGACAGGATGAATTTAAGAAGTTGAAGTTTGCCTTTGTCCATCTTCAGGCCCACATTAAGCTGCTGGACTACTTGGAGAATGTTCCGAAGGACCAGTGGCCCTCTGTGGCATCTTGTGGTGAGATGGAGATTGGAGAAGAACACCCCGAAAACTCTCTGCCCCTTATGCTCTGGGGTTCGTCGTCCACGAGGACGACGAGCCCCACAGTTCCAGGGGTAGGAAACCATCCACATCGTTTGGTTGCTTTGATTTCTAAAATCAGACTTCATAAACTTACACACTCATCATGTTCACTCACTTTACAACTTGATACAGCTTTTTTTTCAAACTGAACTTGTTTTCCAGACGAGGAATCTAAGAAGATCCGTCGACAGCTCAAGGAAGCGAAGGCAAAGACAGAAGATCTTGAAGAACATATTCAGGACTTGATGAAGTCCGTGAAGAATTGTGAGCTGCAAGAAAAATGGTTACCTACACTAGATGTTAGTTGTAGAACGATTGTGTATTGAGTCACAGGCTACCATGCACTGATACTATTTTGCCAAAGACTTCTTGAGCCGTGTCCAAATGACTTGGCTACAGCTTGAAAATAATGCACGTGTCCATAGAAAATGCAGAAAGCTAGTAGCCTCATGTTTTTTGGTACTTCTAAAGGTCAGGAAACATTAAATGCCAAGCTGGTATCGTTTGAGAAGATGATCAAGGAGACCGAAGATAGGGCAGTTGAGGTTGAGCAACTTGTGAGAACGAGAAGTGGTGCATTGGCAGAGCTTGAAGGCAGCGGGGTGACACTAGAGAACTTCCAAGCTGAGTACGCCAAACAGGTCAGATGTAGGAGGGTATAGGCTGCAGTGTAAAAACATTATTATTCTACTGGACAGTTTCCATTGCGTGCAAAACTTAGGACTCTTCAGAAAGTCCTTTTCAAATGAATATGAAATCTGCAATACCCCTTTGAAATCTGTTCAGAGGTTTTCTTCACTTTTGTTCTAATCTTCAGTTTTATTTTGTGAGTATGCATTTGATAATATTTATACATCTGGAGGAAACTTTACAAACCTCAGGAACAAATGTTTGAAATTGTTATTTTGGTGCGTGGTGGAAAACCTGAAAAGAAATAATAATGATAATAATTGACATTTACAAAGCGCCCAATCCATCAAGCTGCTCCCAGGCGCTGTACATCAGTACAAGTATAAATAAAGAAATACATAACTAAATGAATGAATAAATAAATAAGAAATAAATAAAACCTACATGTACCGCAGTTAAAATCAATACTAAGAAACTAAAGAAAGGCTCTGGAAATCAAGCTGTACATTGAATGGGAGGTTAATTTATGTCTAACTGATGAGATGCATTTCACCCAGGATGAGGGCCTTAAAGCAGCAAAAGACTTCTTGGCACACTGTCAGCCAGTGGTGAGACATATGAAAGAGGGTACAGAAAACCTGCACAAAGAGAAGGAGTCACTGATGGAAGACACCAAGGCAGTCATGGAGACAGTGTCAGAATATAGGGCCGAGAAAGAGAGCAGGGAACAGCAGCTTGTTGACAAGATGAAATGGTGAGTGGTTTGGGTTACTGTCTAAATGCCGTACTGTCAGTTGTTAAAATTTGATCACCAACACTGAAATCCCCAGATTAGCTCTGTGTTTGCTTAATTTTGTGATGAGGCAGAAGCCCTGATCGTGAGTTAGGGAAGCGAAGTTAAGAAAAAAAGCCTTTTTCAACCATGGCTTCCAGGTGTGAATCAGCATCTAAAATGTTGAAGCAGCTGACGGGGGTATCTGAGCGATCTCTTGACGAGAACTGCTGGACCCTGGAGCTCTCGACTGATGACAGTTACCTAGGCAACAAGGAGAGTATGACGGCTTTGCTAGCCTTACACTTCAAGGAAGCCAAGAACCCTTGGTCATCCAGGCAGCTCGAAGCTGCCAAGGTAAGGTATCATGGTTTTTGTTCAAGTTTTATGAAACTCTTGGAATAGTCTAAGAAAAAATTTGACATTTCACCATTTTATTCCTCATCCATGTGACCAGATTGACATCGATACACTTGATATATCGGACCTTGTAGAGGAGGCTGTCAGGAGAAACGATGCGGTCTTTCTGGTCTCATCAGTGATGAAAAGACTAAAAACCCACGCCCCCCTCTACATGGAAGTGGAACTCCTCCGGCATCAGTGAGTTTATTAGAAGAACCCATCAATTTTAGGGGAATTTTGAAAGTACAGGTGCAGCAAAAGGGAGTTAAAAAAAAGAAGAAAATTCCAGGTCTTGAACATTTTATTCAAAGCGTTTTTGCAATTTTGATCTTGCCCTGAGTTATATTCATCCTTTTTCAAACTTCATGTGAATTTACTGGCAAAACAAGAGTAATTTTAATGGCAAACTTTACATTTCTCCAATTTCGTCGTAATTTTTCTTACTTTGGGACTTGAGTTGAAAACGGCACATTAAAAAAGTGGTTGGTGTGTTGAAATTTGAATACCGGGAGCATTGTAATGATGCAACATCTTCCTCGGCAACAAGATTTCTAAGAAATCCATTTTCACTCTCTGTTTGCTTCCAGGTACGCCATAGACTGGGTGTCGGAAGAGGGCATACTACGCGTTATATTTGGTGACAGTGCCCAGATTGTTTGCACCTTGTCCTTAACTACCGGACCTCAGGGGAGAACTATGGTCCAGTTGAAATCGCTTGAAGGGGTGAAACAGCACCCACCCATTCAAGAATTGAAGGTCGGTGAATATACTCAATATCTCTCAATTTGTTATTCCTTCGTGTACGTGTCCTTAAACTTGTACAGTTATACGTAATCCGATTTCCAGATAAATCATCAACATGAATACACGTTAGGCATTGAAATGCTCTGTTTATATTCACTCCTAGGCTGCTGGTTGTTTGTCTTGTGACTGTCAGACCAGCTTCACCTTTTGTCCATTTCAACCCATCAGTTGTGGCTAATATGTCCTTACCATTGTTGATTTTTTTGGTGTGTTTGTCAGTTGTGGCCAATTTCAGAGTTCTAGGTTGGCTTTTCAAAACTTTGTCCACTCGTTTTTAAATAATGTGTTTATTTTTGTCACTTACAGCCCTCTTGTGAAGAGCCAAAGATTTCTGACTGGTTGGAGTTCCTTAAAGATGCCACCCAAGACATGTAGCTGTTAGCCTGACCGACCAAAACATTATTTGAACCCATTGACTCTGTTGTGAAACTACTGAGGGCGCTATTTGGCTTTCTGACAAGAGCTGAGCTTGGGCCCTTCGTTTGATGACCACATTAAAACTGTTTTATACATGTACTTGTTAAAAGTCAAGTACAGCAAACTAACACATACTGCACTGTATTTGTGAATGATTTCTGGTTGCATGTCCTTGATTGGTAGGGGGATAACGGTTTGTTTAATCATGGTTTTTTTATAAACACCATTGAAAGAACACAGTACATGTAACAATGATGCTTTGTTGAGTGCTTAGCTAATTTGCCTGACCTAAATTTGTCATTACTATGTATGACGTTTTCTTTAAACAGTTTCGTGTTTTGGTTTTCTTTTTTGGGAATAAAAATAATCACTGATAGACTTGTCATTTGTATGCATCTTTTTGCCATCCTCGAGGATCTTTCAAACTCCAATAAACATGGCTTGGAGGGGGTATTTCGAAACGAACTTAATTGCCACAGGGTCAGAAATATTTCAGAGAAAATAAAACAATTTCCTCCTGTGGTTTATTGGAAATGAGTGTTGTTTGTGCCTTGAAATGCAGTTACCTAAGAAATTAGTAAAAAAAAAAGTTTTTTAATCAGGAATTTACTGATACGTTTAGTCATGTACATGTAATTCCTTTATCCAAAAGAGTAAAAAACAAAAATTTGGGGGGGAAAAAAACTCTTGCCCCGTGTGAGGCTCGAACTCACGACCTTCAGATTATGAGACTGACGCGCTGCCGACTGCGCCAACGAGGCAGTTGATAATGCAGGGAAATCCAAATTACTTGTAGATTGCACAAATTCTTGCGTCACTTGACGCGTGCGCAGTATTTGTTCGTTGGTCCCAACCGTTCACACAACGTTTGAAGCTTTGTGCATGTGGTGTGTGCGTAATATACTAGGTTGCAGATACCAACAATTTACGACTTTCGTAGAAATTGGAAAGCCACGCATTCGCACGAGGTGTTCTTGTTCGATTTTCGTGCGTTTAGTCGAAGATTAGAAGTACTTTTATCAGAAGTAAGTTTTGTTCAGTAATGATGTAAATAATAGTCATGTTAAATGTGTATTTCTGTTGTAGAAAGGACTTTTGGATGCTTTTATTTTGGCCTCGCAAAAAGGATAGTCTCAGTACCGTCATGGCAGTCGACAATGTCAGTAGGCTAGTCAGTGTTGTTAGATGTCATCAGATTCAGTGCTTCAAAGTCACTCCACCCCATTTCCACTTCGCCCCGTCCGTGCTCGAGGGTGTTACAAGCACAAGCCTCTTAAATATTGTCGAGAGAGGAGTTCACAAGCGGCATGGATAGCATAGGCCTACATCAGTACATGTACATGTTTCTAGAAACGAAGTGGCTATCGTTACGGCAGCCATAACGCATCTCCCATTTTCTATCATTATGGCACTGAACTGCCATGACTGCGCAAGTGCGATGACGCAGCTGATCATCATGATGGTATATATATTTAAAATTACCTGGATCGCTGCACACTTGTTCCCGAGTGGTTAAGGTGGAAGGTTTGGAACCAATGGTGTGTGAGTTCGAATCTGTGCTTGGACTCTTTTAATTCGCCTAAGCATCATGTTTTATACCATAATTGTTTTTATGTTGGTTTCTAGTTGTAGAGGCCTAAGCAGGAATCTTTTTCTTTTCACATCGGAGGCTTTGGAGGATTTTTTTGCAAGTTGGATTCTCCGACCATTATGAGTGATGGAAATAGCTGGATTTGTGTCGCAATATGTGATACATTTTGCGCAAAAAGCAAGACAAACATGAAACTGATGTGCAGTTTTTGATAATGGAAATTTCTATTAAAATCATGCGTGAATGACCTATACAACGCACCTCCGCCGTCAACCGTGCACACGGCGAGCTCGCAGCGCAGATTGGAAACCAGCCCGCGCTAGCGGCTTCACAGCAAAATGAAATGTTTGACAAAACAAACTCACCCCTAGTTTCTTGTCCTAGTTTCCCACAGCCCAAGGCCCACAGATCGTGGAGAAACGAGGTTGCTGCAATTTGGTGGGATTATATAGCACGTGTGGTTCGGTACAGTGCAGTACGAGTGCGCACATGTACATTCAATACGTGATAACGGGCCTTGGCCGTCGGTACCTTCCCATTTGGCTGTGATACCTCCGAAAAGTGAGCATGTTTCACCGCCAAGATGGCAGTGCCTTTTTTTTTCTTTTCACCTTAGTACCTTACACGTGCATATCGACTGCCCCTGTTCAGCGAGGGACACGGAAAGCGGCCTGGAAAGTGACATACACATCATTCCGTGATCGCTCACATTCGACTGGAACACCGCGCAGCGCCACCCAAACATTTGGCATGCATGCATATACAGAGTGTTCGTGCACTGAGTGTATATTGGGAATATGGTACACTCAGCCTGGCCTGCTGTGCGCTGGCGGCCCGCTCTATCCACACACACTGCACAATTGCAAGCCGGTCACAGGCAACACCCGCCGGCCTATCCAACGACTTAACATAACAGCGCATGCCCTAGCCGAGGCCCATGGAAAAAGTGGACATGCTGGAAAAATAGCAATGCTCATACAATTTGGCCATGGTCCAGTTATCAATGTGATGGGTGCGATCAGTCCATCAGCATAATCACATGATCACCTTGTGCTATCACTTGATCATGTGTTGAGATCTCTGACTTTACCACCTGTTTATTGTCTTTTTTTGCAATGTATAAATAATCTGCTACCACAAGGTAGAAAGAAAAGGCGATTGGCTGGTGGCAGGGTTGTTGGCAACTGTCCAAAAAGAAAACAAACATATTGTACAAATATTGAGTAATCACGCAGATAGACCAATCGCCCTTAACCCTAACAGTCCCGAATGCTACAAAGTACTACTTAGTAGTAAAATGTAGTACTCAGCCCTGTCGCTTGTAAGAGGACATGACATTATTATTCTCTGAAGCCATAAAATACCATAGAGAAGACAATGTACTGTACAGTGCTGTGGCACTATGAATGCATGGTTTCATTGTTCTCTGTACGAGTAACAATGGAATAAACCTAGCCAGAAATAGTAATTTGTAGTGCTAGGTCCTTCAGGCTCAGAGTGTTACGTAGTATTTTGTAGTACTGAGTACTCTAAGCCAAACAACGCCCGGCACTGTTGGGGTTAATGGATTCATCACTCTGTCTGTGATATGGTGGACGATTTTCAAAGTTAAGAAAAAATTTTGATATCTCTTCCCTCTCTCAATTAGATCCTGAGTAAAGCAGTTATGTTTCAGCATCAGGGCTCCAATTTTATGATGGACCCTCCCTCGTCGTTTGGTGGCATGGGAGGAGGAGGCGGTTCATTCAATGGAATGGGAGGGGGCGGAGGTAATTTTGGAGGTGGGAATTTCAGTGGCGATGTTGGCTTTTTGTCAGGACAGAATCCACCCCTTCCATCAGGAAACAATGGTATGGAAGGCAACGACTTCTTTGGCGGAGGTGGTAGTTTGGGATTTGGAGGTGGCATGAACAGGGGAGGTGGGATGAACGCAGGTGGATTTGGTGGGGGCGGAGCAAGAGGGGGGCTGAGGGGAGGCGGAGCTCGGGGGGGAGGCGGAGCCCGTGGGGGAGGCCCCGGGCGAGGTGGAGGAGGGTTTGGACAGAGCGGCTCATCAGGGCGGTTTGGAGGAGGGGCGTCTGGTAGAGGCAATGGAGGAGGTATGAGGGGCGGCGCTGGGAGAGGCATGGGAGCCAGCAGAGGTGCATTAGGGGGACATGGTGCCTCACAAGGGCCTCCGAGGGGAGGGGCATCAAGGGGAGGTGCAAGTGGAGGAGGGAGTATGAAGCTTGATACTCCGTCGGAGTCGGGATATCTACAGGATCACAAGGGTCATTTCCCTGATGAGTACTGGTGCAAGGTTAGTTGCAAGTTCAGCAACCAATCAATTATCATGTATGTACAAATTTGATCAGGGCTTGCAGTCTGTCAATTGTTTCAACGTAGGATATGCTCAGAGGTGTCAGAAAAGCACCAGAAGGAGACTCACCATATCTAGAAAGACAAACCATCATCAAACTCTGCGATCATTATGGATTCAAGCAGTTGGAATGGGTGACAAACATCAATTTGTGGTCTTGAATCAGGATTCTATTTCAGTTTACCAGGGCAGCCCCATCAGTTATCAATGAACTGTTCTTACTAGGGGCCCTGTCATACAAAGATGAAACAATATGGACCAGGAATGGATAAGAAAATCAGTGAAGTGGTTTATCCTCAAGCCTGCCTTTTTCTTCTCAATTCACAGCTCTGCAATGCTAAAACAACCGGGCCAAACAACTACCAAGCCCACTTGAATGGGGTGCGTCATAAACAGGTATGGGCCTCCATGTAGTAGTGACACTTTCATCCACAACACAGATTTGGCGGATGAGTTCAGTTCTAATGACTTCTATAATTTCCCTGTCCTGACAGTTTACAATGAAATTGTGTTCCCGATAGCTTCACAAGTCTACAGGCCGGTTCATAATGTAGGGGAACATGAAAGCGAATATAACGTCATGGAAAAATTCGCAGCAAAATTTCAGTGGGGATGAAATGTGTTCAACCTTTACGAATTCGCGATGCGAATATTTTATCTGACACTGCGTTTGAGCATAGTATGAACCAGCCTCAAGACTGATGCATTGCCCAAACGTGATAAGTGTACGGAAAAGCACACCAGTTCGGCAGATCATTCTATGATTGGCTGAGCGGTGTTTTTTAATTGACCATTCAGGTAGCTCATAGAAACCAAATGCCCCACTGTGCTCTGTGTGTGTGTGTGTGGCAATCCAACACACAGACCTGATGAATTGTGATGGAATGAGTAGCCATTGCAAACTCTGCGCTGCAAGATGTGGGTAGATTTGAGCATCGACTGTAGCATCCCGCATGCTACTAATATGTCACATTGGGGTTGGAAAGGAAGGGTACCTAATTCAAATGGCAACAGGGTGGGTTTATTGTTAACTTTATAAGAAGGTTAGGATTAAAATGTGGATGTTATGTACATCCAATTCCTGTTACTTTATAATGTATCCATACTGCTGCGGTTACTAAGTAAAATGTCATAACCAATAGAGGAGCAAATTAGGTAGATGTGTCCAATTTTCAAAGTTTTTGCACCATTGCTTTCATATTTCATTTGGTGCAATGTTGTCATCAAAAATCATGACTCGTGTGGTTCCTAGATTGTATACAGGTGTTAAATTGGCAAAGATGATGGCATCATCTAGCGTCCTGATCCATTGACTAGTTGGGTTTGTAAACGCAACAAAATTCAACGTCATGTAGTTCTGTAATGCTTCACGGCACGTGTAGTTGGCTACACTGTCCAACTACTGTGTCTTCGTCTACAGAACCAAGTTGAGTTTTCTTATCTCCAGAACTTTGTAACATACCGTGTACATTCATAGTTCCATTTCCACAGCATGCAGTTCAAGGACTCAAGCCAGAACTGACAAAGGTTGCATAGCCAACTGGTTTTTATTCCTCCCACCCTACCCCCCAGTGTTTAACCAAGATTGGTTAATGTCTTGATCTTAGCCTGTATAGATAATAGGAACCACACTCAATATTCAACATTTTTGATCTCGAGTTTTGCCTTTGCTTGTGCTGTTTGGAGCTCAAGGAGCATTCCTTCCCTAGTGGGAGTAAGCAACTGGGCAATTCCATCCCTAATCTGATTGTGTTTTCTCTTTTCCCCCCTCTGCATTTAGAATGTCTTGAACCTTCAAAATGGCGGTGAGTGGACGGGTGCAGAGTTTTGATTTTGTCAAAATCATAGCTGCAACCCCTGAGCCCACGAATCAAATGTTAAATCTCTCTATGGAAAATACCCAAGGGACAGTAAGCAGACTGGTATTTTGCCTTTGCAGAATACCAGGGAAGTCCATTAATATGCAAGTATGCCTGTATAGACACCAGCTATTCCGTTTAGCTGGTCACCCACAACAAAGAGGCCAGTTCATTGTCCGTCGCATGAAACCCACTAATTATATTGTCATCTCAGCTCAGTTTCAGTCTGTCAGTGGACAAAGTTCAATCAACTGAACTTTGACCTTGTCAGCAATCCTAATTCTCCAAGTCAATAGGTGCGCAGGATTTACATGATGTCGTCAGTTATGCAAATCCTCTGGGTCGGTGAATGAATTGTGTTGCAATCAGAGAATTTGTTGCCAAGGCAACAGGGAGTTGTGAATATCACAACAAGATGTCAAAAAACTTGCAACCTACAAGAATCGCGGACCTTATCATTTAAAAAGCCCATTATTTCATCATGCGACTGACTTTAAACTGGCCTGAGAACATATTTGTTGAACGTCATTCTATTTTTCTACAAAATGGATGAATCCACTTCCTGCACAAATTCATGTTAGCTTGAGTACATTTTATGCTTGGTTTGGAAATTCTTAATCTCTGAAAACATTTTACTTTACATGGTAATACCTCACAATAACTCATACTTTTCGTCTTACTACATAAAGATCATGCTTTTGTGGGAATGGTGCAATTGTACCATTTTTTTTTTCAGAGGAAAATGTACAAGTAAACAGTTCTGATCAACAAAGCATCTTTTATTCAACATTGTGGTTGTATTTGATGTGCTTAACCTGTATAAATATTTGAGGTTGTACCCTCTGTAAGACAAGTTATTTATATCATTTGTATGAATAACTTGGCAATTAGAGACCAGCATGTGGTCTGTAATTGGAGCCAAGAACTATGTTGACTAACCTGAATCTGGCAATCCAACGAGGGAAATTTGTGACTAGTGTTCCCTTGAGGACACAATTGCAAATTCTTCCCCTGTCACTAAAAATGAATGCAGTTCTATTGAACTAATCAGAAACATTGAAATAAATAACCAACCTACTGTTTAATTACAAAGGTAAAAACATGATTTGGGGAGAGCAGTAGACAGCGTAACTTTTTAAGTAAACTTAATGGTTGGAACTGTAGGCAGCGGTGCTAAAACAGTTGAAATATAGGTTGGTCAGACCTGAAATGTACAGTACAAAATTGTGGTTGTCATTTAGTAACAGAAGCATGTGTGGTCTTGGTTTGACTAGAGCCTCCTGTTAAGGTGGGACCGTTGGCACAGCGAAAGAGGAAACGAGAAATGGAGAACACCGAGAAGAAGGTGTTGTCTGAGATGCTGCCTCAAAACAAGGAGCCGGTCGTTGGTAAGAATGATTTGAAAACCAAGGTCCTAAAATCTCTGATTGTGGTAGTCTCTTCCTGCAAACTAATAGGGGGAGATTGGAGTCTTGCCCCCACTTTTGAAGAATGCAACAAATTTTCAGTCCATTTGTAATAAACAGTCTGTCCACTCTCAGAACAGTTATTTGTGCTGACATGGAGGTGAGCGTTGTGTTTGCACAACATTTTAGATTTCCTTTCTTGTGTCTTGTCTTCTAAAAGTGACATCAATTCAACTTTCTGTACCTTGAGGAGTTGAATTTCACTTACCGTCGGACTCCCTCAGAAGTATATGGCTCCCCAAAATCTTCAAATTTCTCATCTGAACAGTCCATTTTCTGTTTTTTTGTAACTAGGATTGGAATT
The DNA here is from genome assembly GCF_001949145.1 of Acanthaster planci. The sequence continues at coordinate 1,081,302 of NW_019091364.1, forward strand.
TGTGACAGAGATCATTCGCGAAGGAAGTGATTCAGACCCAGATTATGAGTGTGAGCTGTGTGACTGCCGTACCTTACAAGGCAACATCATCTATCATCTGATTGGCTACCGCCATCGCATGGCCTATGTTGTAAGAATCTTTGCCAGCTTACACAGGCTGATATCACAGACCTGCAAATATATCACTTGCCGAGCACATGACAGGTTACCCGCAACATTGCAGTGCTGTGCATATTGATCAAGACTGGTTCTTAATATTTTTGCTTGACAGATAAATTCGTTGAGCCATCGTATTATCCTTTGGTGGCTCTTTAAAGTTAAAATGGAACAGTTCTATTCAAAAGTGGTAAACATTGAAAAATGTAGCAGTTTTCATCAAACATTGTATATCTCGTAAAGAATACTCATATCAATAATAATAACAACAGGGTTGCACTTACCATCACTATTACCCCTGCTCACTGTGCCCATGAAACATTCCATATGCCCTCAGCTCGATGCTGCCATTTCGGTGCAATGCAGCTAAATCAACCACAGTAACCATCTCTGCCCTCACAGGGTACCCAATTACTCCTGGGTGGAGATAGGCAATGAGTGACAAAGTGCCTTGCCCAAAGGCACACGCACCATGGCCCCTGGCTGGATTCAAACCCGCAACCTGCGCGGCATTACCCGCTGACTGTGAATGCAGTGCTCTTACCCTCAAGGTCACGGCATTCCACTCCAATCAGAAAACCACCTCTGAAACTTTCTTGAAGACTGAAAAGGGAAGAAATGAAAGGCCCTTTTGAGAAACATTTATCTCAACAGACTTCCGCTTCTCAGTTTACTCAAGCTAGTTCGCAACTGCACAGAATCTTAGGAGAGAAAAAGTTAGTGTCTACATTGGAACCTGTGTTGTCCAGTATAAAGAATCCAGCCCTCTTGCAGTTCTGTTGATTGTAAAGAAGGGTAGAGTACGTTAACTTGATAAGGACCGTAGTGACCCTCTTATTTGACAGAAACTGAAAAAGCCAGACGTTGCTGAGATGCTGGACAACCTGGCCAACGTGGAAGAAGATGCGCCGAAGGAGGAGGACGGAACCAAAAAAATGACCCCGGAGGAAGAGGAGGCCAGTAAGAAGAGGGCTACTCGCAATAAGATCAGCGAGAAACTGAAGCAGATCATTCCCAAGATTGCCAGCGAGTGTTGTAACATGACCCACAAAGTCAAGAGGGTGAAAGCAGAAAACTTGGGAGTCCCAGGTAAAATAGTTTGTTTGTAAGTACTATCTGTAGCCTGATAGAGCTCGGAAATCTTCCACATTCACAAACTAAAATTACACTTTTCAAAATTCCTAAAAGTTGTCAAGATCTGTAAGTGTATGTATTCATGTGTGTGTAGCTTCATCTTTACCCCTTAGGTCCTTTTTGCTAAGGCATATCCTGAATCCTTCAAAATCCTCTGATTACCCTGCCAAAATCCCAAATCCTCTGATATTTCTGGAATAGCTCCTTGGAGGGGTGACCTTTTCCTCAATCCTTCCAAATCCTCTGGAAATTCCTATCATTATGTCGGGGCAGTGGGAATGGTATCCTCGAGCGATATTGTTTGGCATGTCAGAGCATAAACAACACAAGGTCTACCCCAAAACATTAACACAGTACATCCTTCACAATCCTCCCAAACTGCTTGAAGGAGTTTGGAGAATTGAGGGTGGTTAGGGTTAAAAGGAAAGATCGTATAGCACCACATAGCGGCGCAAGATGGGGAACTTCACCATGAATACGTGTAAAACGTTGTTATCACATGGGCGCCATTCTGGTTGGACTATGACAGCGCAGTGCATGTTAATGCGCAGGCACCGCGACAGGCACGCACACACGTAAATGTTCACACTCGAATGGCGCCCATGTTGATAACACCTTTATGGCCGAATTACTCATCTTGGGCTGCTATGCGGCGCTATATAATCTTTGGTTAAAAGTATAGTTTTTAGTTCAGTGTGTAATGCCACTGTCTTGTTATTCCAACTGACAGTTCCTAAGAAGCCAGTGCCCACAGCCAGTGCTAAAAACTACACCCAGAATCTGCAAAGTGGTGCTGGAGGTCGGGGTGGTGGTGCTGGAAGTCGTGGTGGTAGTTTTGGAGGTCGTGGTGGTGCTGCCGGGGGCTTTGGAGGTCGCGGTGGTGCAGCGGGGGGTTTCGGAGGTACCTCA
>NW_019091364.1:1083611-1121713 GCF_001949145.1 Acanthaster planci
GGAAGTGCTACTGGAGGTCGCAGTGGTTCAGGCAGAGGTCGCGGTGGTGGAGCTGGAGGTCATGGATTTCCTGTTGAGCTTGGTGGATTTGGTGACTTGGGAGGAATTGGAGGTCCCATTGGTGATGACATTGGTCAGTTTGGTGGTGGCTCTGGTCTTGATAGTGGCGGATTGGGCAGAGGTGAGTATCATAACCATTTGAAGTAAAATAGGTTTTTGATTTTATGATTTAAGTTGACCAGGGGAGAGGAGAAGGATTCTAAATTGGAACTAAAGATTTTGAAGAGGGAATTTGCCATCAGAAGATTTCAGAAGTCTTTTAACATATTCCCATGTTCTGATATTTAGTTTTGACCTCCCCCTCGTTACTTCTGTTCAATCTACTTTTAAGGATTTGGGCAGGGTGCTCCACCCAGAAGTGGGGCTGGGTTTGGCTCTGGCCTTGGAAGGGGGCCTGACATGGATGAAGGCTTTGGAGACCCCTTGGGCCCAAGGGGTCGTGGACGTAGCTTTGACCCGTACGAAGATACTGCTGATCTAGGAGGAGGCTATGACCTTCCCCCGCCCTCAAGGCGAGAGGAAATTGAAACCATCAAGAGGTAAGTTGTGAAGTTTTCAAACCTTTTTCTTTTAGTAAATTCTACAGTGAGTCCAGGTTTGTGTTGGATGCCTTTCTCAAAACTCATTCTCACTTCCAGTGAGATCCTGGACTCGTTGACCCGAGACTCGGTTGTCAGCGATGCCTTCATCTTGAGGGAGTTTGAGCGTCGCTTTGGTTCCACCAAGAGGCAGCCACGCAGTGACGTCTACGATGATCATGACCGTGACCGCGACCGTGACTTGTTGCCGCCCCCAATTCACGAGCCACTCAGCTACAGAGACAAGATCGTGAGTGACTACCACAGATTATTGTCTCGCAGTCCCATTTGTTTCATCAGTTTCCATAATACTTTGCTCATGTTGTTAAAAATGTAATGTTGCCCTAGCTCCAAAAACCCTTTGAATTAGAATGCGACACTACTGAAACGTGACTGTAATTGCGCAGTGCCAAGTCCAATATTGCACTTTGTTGCACTTAATCTTGGTCTTGTTTTACCCTTGTTGGATTTTGCTGCATGTAAGATTTTATCTGCAAGAATCCGGACATAGCTGTGGGTTAAAGCCTAGTTGCAGCTACTGACAAAGCTTACATGCGAAAGAAAAGGTCTACAACTGTAGCTTATGTGACGTTTTATCTTCATCAGTACAAAGGCCATGCATTTGTACTGAGAAGTATTTTTAATGGAGTTACTTATATTGTTATGGATGCATGCTCGGAACAAAAAAGAGTGTTCCGACAACTTTCATCCAGTCGTAAGTTGCATGAAACCTGTCCTTTAAACGTTAATGTGAAACCCAATGCGATCACATATTGGGAGGTGTGTATGTGACTGCAGTTAATTTATTCAGATCCCTATCAGACTGTGTTCAGACATTGCTGTGCTTTGACGCAGATCAAAGCACACATCAGGTGTTTGAAGATCGATGTGTAATTTTGTCACGCTCCGAGTGACAGTATTCAAAACATTGGATGTTTTGAGAAAATAAAAGTTACGGTGCACCATCTACAATGGATTGCACTGTACCGTTCCAAATACTATATTTTCACGTCTGTAGCAAATGTGAAATGTTTATACAATGTAGCCTTGAAACATCAATTGTTGTTTCAAAATACCGGTAAAACTACAATGGTAGCATTGAGATTTTACGTTTGAATGAATTTTCAATGAATTGATTCAATGTAAATGAAAGCTAACATTTTCAAGAGTAACATATTTGTTTACTCCTGAGAAAATCTTGAAGCTTTGGGGATACGATCGGAGTTCGTAATACAAAATATTTTGGATCAAGTTCCGGCGCGTTTCATCAAATTGTCATCTACTTCCAGCCTATGACTGTCAGTCACATGATTGAACTCTAGTCAAAAAAATTTTTATATTGTCAGCATAGTGAATTATCTGTTTAATGTTTATCACTGATTTTTCTGACGTGCTTGGAAACTGACAAGCACAAGGCTGCTGGTAACCGATGGTGTTACCTGACACATACATGGAGTCTCTGAAGTGGAAGTTCAGTCTTGTTCAGCATTTACTTGGAGGAAATCTCAAGTCAAAGTTTAACTTTGGCTGAGAAAAATCACATTTATTTAGAGGGATTCAGGAAACCTGATCACAATTTGTCCTGCTGCCGTCCCCAGCCCAGCCCAGCCGTTGCCTGTGGCAACTGCTGAAGAACAATACTCGACATTGTTCTTGATGTCCATACGCTGAACTTGTATTTAGGTTCCCTGGATTTGGATGAAACTAGGAATGGAAAAGGTGAGAATCCCTTCTCTACAGACATATATGTCTGCAGTTTTTGTATTAAATGAAACTTTGGTGTTAGAAAAAATACAAGAGTAGAATTTACTGTTTAGATCGCTTCCTGAGTAGCATGACTTAAAATTAACAACTGAATTGTGTACTATAGCACACGCCAGACACAAATATAAAGTAATGTACATTTGTTCTAATTATCAATATTTGAGAATTAATTTCACAGTTATTGAATCACCTTGTCTTGGAAATTGAATTGACTTCATTTCTGCATGATTTCCTGCATTCTGGAAGAGTTTGTAAGAATGGAGATATTAAGCACACCCTTGTCTCTTTTAGTTTTTTTTTCTTCTGAAATAATCTGTAAGCAGTAGCTACGAAATAATATTTCTAACAAATTAATTCCTCGTTGTTTTTTACAAATTCATTGAAGCCGGAAACGATTGAACAAGGTGGGATAAAGAGACTTGAGAGTCGTCAAGATAACCACTCAAACAATCAGGTACTGCAGAATTCAAGTTTGTTGGGCAAGAAAGATAAGGGTCTGTATGCCATACTTTTATTCAGATATCGGCTCAAAGTTCATTCTGAGTACTTTTATACAGGAACCAATGGACATTCTGGGAGAATGTTCGAAGCAAACAATAAATGAAAACTACCATTCTCTGCAAAGTTTATCTCAGATTTTATCCCACATCTACCTGAGTTTTCTTGCTATAGTGTTCTCAAGACAAAATTAAAATAAACTACCTTATATTTTTGGCTGTTTAGCATTAACCGGAGAGATTGTTTTAGGGGTAGGGATGAGGTGATGTAGAAGCAGTGAAGATAAGATATTTAATGAAATACATGTACAAAGAGTTTTAGTGTTGACAATTTTTCGGTTTATTTTGGTTGTTGGGCAGAATGTCACTAGCTTTGGAGGTGGAAACAACTACAGTGCTCAACCAGGGTCGAGTAGCTCTATGTATCCGATGACCTATGACCCCATGGTAGGTCAAATGTCATGAACCTTGTAGACTAGAAGATGAACTGATGTCAGGCTTGCATATGTATGTGTGTGCTAAATGTATCTGATCACAAGAGAGTAACAACTTGCCAAAGTACTCCTCGGGTTTGATGGGACAGTCTGTGTGTTTGTCATTTGTGTGTTATGTTCCTTTGAGGCCACAAAATCACTCAAAATCTAAAAGGGTTTGCCTAAGAACAAACCTGATAGTTTCAGCTCGGTGGATACAGAATTTACCGAGAAAAATAACATTAATAATATTACTTTTGGAAAACTGCAGATGGTGGACTGTACTTTTAAGGATATGTGAGAAATGCAATTGAGTGTGGTGCCAATCCTGCGGTAGCCTTTCATGAAATTACTCTTCCTCGGGGTACCTGAGCATTATTCGAGCTGAAAATGTCTGTTCAAGTGTCATTGTTGGTCGGTTTTGGAAAGCCTCCAGGGGCGTAGCGAAGGTATTTTCTTTGGGGGGGGGTGCTTGGGTCAATTTGCCAACTTGTAACTTGTTTGCCTACCTGATGGTGTGGAAAATTCATGAAGTACAGAAATTGTTAATCCATGGTGTGCTACATTTCATGCTTCATAGGAAATGCCGATGGCCAACATATATCGTTTATGTACCAATTTTGGATTCAATTGCCGACCGAAGCTCTATTTGCTTATTGGAATTAATAATTTGGGGCATATACCCCCCCTCCATTGCTTAGCCCCTGAAAGTCCGTATTTGATTCTTGGCTCTGTTCATGTGATAATCTACGCTCCTCTTTGACAAAACAATCCTGATTGGTCATTGTATTTGCTGCCTTTGTCTAGCCACGGTCTACCTTCAATACCGAATCAAAAATCACGGTCAGCCTAGAGGAGCTTGGGCGTTTGAATCCGACCCCCAAACCCTCCTCAGGCCTGAAGAGTTGCCTCAAGAAACCGCCTACATCAACAACATCAGTGTCATCATCGGCAAGCACGTCGACAGGATACACCACCAGCAGCAAACCCACTACAGCCCCCAGTGGAGGTGCAGCCGTACAAGAAATGTTTGCCAACTTGGTCAGTTTTAACTCCTGATTCGTTTTCATACTTGCTTGTAAGATGTACACCCAGTAAAGAACTGTCAGTCTACCGGTATAAAGTCAAGCTGGGTAAATGAACCCTGAATTATCTTGGATAAAGGTGCTGTGCTAATCTAATGATTTCTCCATCAGAAATAAATTTGTCTAACTTCAGGAAAGAAAGGAGTCCTTGCAGTGTACGAAAATTTACCTCCGCATTAACTGTCCCTTCAAAGCCCCAACAGCCGCCCCCCCAAAGAAATTTAGAGGGAGCCAACTATGATCGGGAAGACGACCTGAGACATGTAAAGAAAGGCAGAATTACACAAAACTAGCAAGCAGTAGGATACCACCATACAGCCAAGTGTACTGACATAAGAATTTGAATTTCATCTCTCCGCTGTTAAAAAGGTACTCTTACGTCTCATCAAGTCTCCGGTAAAATGGTAAAAGGTTTTGCCATGGAGACAAAATTGGGCCAAGAATTAAGAATGATTCACCTTCAGATTGTATCCTGAGGTTTGTCTTGAAATTTCTTTCTCGTCCCATTTCCAGTCTCAGTCCATGATTACTAACGAAGCAGACGCCCATCTTGCCAAGCAAGTCACAGAAACACTGTCTCAAGCCTTGCAAATGTATGAATCTAAGCTAACGGGAGACGTGAGTATGTCCTTGCATGGCCTTTGAGTATTCGGAGCGTCCTGGGTTTATTCGGCGTTGTTGGAATCCAGGGTTTGTAACGTACAGATGTTCCGCTGAATTATTTCTATGCATCCTGTCAATGATATGTAAATACGACACCACAGCCCACCGATATGGCTTTTGGTAATAAGTTCAACAATGGCAAAAATATCAACCAAGTTGGTTCTACGTATCTTTTATTACTTATATTTCCCACCATTTCCATTGCTGGAAAAGGTGGTACATGTACCTGTAACTTTTCTTCCTACAAAGCCTAGTAGTTTTCCCTTGACATTTACAATATTCTGAACATGAACATTTATGACAGGTACATGTATATTGGCAGAGTCCCTGTGATATTTTGCAGTACGTTTTACCATCTTAAGTTTATTTTTAAATGAAGTTACATTATAGTCCACAAAATGTTTGAATAATTTATGCATCATTCTTTATTTCCTCATGAGACAATAAACTTCACCTCATCGTTGTTGTATTGATTGTCCTTGACTCATTTTATGTTCTCCTTTTTTTTCTGCCAAGCATGTAAAGGCAACATATAAAAGGTTACACCCCCTGCAGTCTACTTATCTCAAGCCCTGAGAACATTGTTCGTTTTATGACCTGCTGAGACCATCAGAATACAGGAAATGGTCAAACAAATAGTCCTTTGTTCACCATCTGGATCAGCGAAAACAACATAGTCTTCTGCTGGATTTTGTTGGACAGAAGAGCCAACATATAAAATGCCTTTACATGTACGCCGCATGTAAATGCACCATTGCTTTTTTAATACGTTGGGTCCATATTTCAGTGCGTCATAGGAGTACACAATAATGGTTGTGGAATTTTGTAGTAGTCACTGTTTGAGTTTGGCCGGTTGACACCAGTTGGGCTTTATATCAGAATGAGAAGACGTTGTACGGAGCGTACAGTGTCATGTTCACAGTGTATGATTTGTTTTTGTTGACGTCGGTCAACAAAGTATTAAAATGGCATTGTCTGGATTTGTCTCAATATCAGGACAAATGCATCTGACTGGAAAAGGCAACGACACTTCGGACAAAACTGGCCAAGTTTTGTCCAGAAAATGATTTTGTGTCACTGATACAGTTTGCTGTTCTTTTGCAAACAACCACGAAGGTCTGCGCATTGTTGTGTTCATTGCTCAGAATGTTGTATGCTGTTCATCAATGAACAGTGGATCCAGTAAGCCCCGCCCACTGTTCATGTAGGCGCTTAACACGTAATCTTCTCCAGTGCCACACTACATGTTTTTACATGTTTGTGCATGTCTGCATGTCAAACATAAATTGTGGCTGTAATTGATCTGAACACAGTGAGGTGGGGCTTAATGGATCAGTTAATTTATCAAGAGGAGACTGGCAACATTGAGTGTTCCCAAACGGAACCCTCAATCAATTATTTGGACAGTGATATTTCTTAGGGCAGCTAGCACCACCTCCGGGATGGGATGAGGCAGGTGGCACATCCGAGATGCAAAATTGAACCGATGATCTGCCAAGAGGAATCATTCAATCACCTCTATGCAAAATTCTTCAAAACCTTCATCTTACTCCCGGTTTCTTCTAAAAATTCTTGTTTCAGAGACCAGATCCTACGGGGAGCTACGGTGAGCCACTCAGGGGAAGATCCCTGCTTCCGCCACCCCCTCCAGGGCCGTTTGGATCCGGGCCGGGTTACTCCAGGATCTAATGAACCTGGGTTGAAATGGGTGCTCTGAATGCATTTCTGTGGAGTGTAATGGGTACAACTGGGTGCAGTTAATGGGAAATAGTATTGTCACACCACCTTCTCCAACCATGTTGGATTTAGGCCTGGCTACAGCAGTGTTGTTGAGACCTCTTAAAACCAACACAGTACCCCACAAGACTGTCACAGCACCTTGCAAGATCTCACAAGACCTCTCAAGACCATCACAGTACCCCAAAAGACCATCACTAAACCAACACAAGACCTCCAGGTTGAAATCAGGTCACAAGCTGTCCAAGTGAATTGTAACAAAAGTATTCCGTTGTCACTTTTCACCATTGCTTGTGACAGGTCATTTAACTTGTTATGTGATGTTTTCTCTTACAACATTGGGCTACAGCAGGGTCTGATGGTTCTGGGTGGAAGTCGGTGGTGTCCAAGTAATTTGATGCAGTGTTAATGGGTACAGCTGGGTACATTGTATATTGGGTTAAACATATGGGGGTGAAGTAAAGGCCAAATCACTTAGTCATAAAGTAAAATCTGTTTTGAAGAAAGACTGGTACATTTTTATCTAACATGAGCACCACCTGGAATGTTACGCGTACCTTGGTTTAATTTGATATGGGCATGAATAGGTGGACTAGGTACAGCTGCGTACACAGTGTACCCCTGGATGCACCTCAATGGGTAACATTGGGTACTTTGGTTTCAAGTTGGATTCTGAATACACATACATGTACACTCTACTGGGTAATTTTTGAACACTTTGATCAGACGCCTACACCTGTGTTTAAATTATTTTTTAAAATACTTTCTGTACTTGTTTTACCAAGCTGTCACAGATGTAGTGAGAAAATTGTCTTTTAATGTTCCTATCAGGTGATAAGACTCGCACATTTCTTGATTGTTTCCGTCAGACTTTCATTTTTTTTATGCCATGAACTTTTGTCGTCAGATTAACATTTGAGTGCCATCTTACTCCGACTTTCCGTTGTGAAATAAAAGAAAAGTGTTCTGGTGAAAGAATAAAGCAACAAAATTGAGTTGTAACATATACATACCTCTGACACATGTTGTTCAGTAACCAAAGGAAGTTGAAAAACATGAAATGGGTATCATTCTCATGAGAGCTTTACTTATATGTAGCATTTCCCCGGATTGGCCAATTATTCCTTCCTGATTTTCTTCCGACGTGCTGTTAGAAACTGCAACATTTACAGTATCTTGCATATTCATGCCTGGTATTTGCTGCATCAGAGTTAGTAACAACCGACTCATGTTGCCACGAGATGGGCCAAGCTTCAATTTGAAGAATCTACTCCTTGCAGTGGGTCGTGAGAAATTGAATTTCGAAGGGCAAGTTGGAGTGATGACTGTAGTTAACTGTCGTTCAACTAACACTGCCCAAATGATGAATGGTTTGGACTGTCAAGTCGATAATTTGGGACCAGGTTCCAGGGTACCTTCACACCTCTGGATATCAGCAACCCATTTCACGTATTGTTACAAGGGGAACCATTCAGATGAAAGTAACTGTACAGGATTTCAAAGGCTATGTACATGTATGCTGCAAGATTTGCAGCCAATGATGAAATGTGACTAATGATGAGATTTTTAAAGAGGACGACTGATGTCATTTAGGTGTAACTGAATTGTGCATGCGCATTGTTAAAAATCATCGGACTCCTGGTCGAACTAGAGCTCACGCTCCAACTTGCCCTAATTTGAAGGTGATGGGTTCAGGTTTTTTTCTGCAGGCCTTGTCTTTTGAGAAATAATTGAGATGAAAAGTGCACCAAAGTGACATGCCTGGGTAAATGGTGGCATAGTCTGTATGTAAAAATTGTAAGCTGGGGACACATGCACCTGTCACTTCACATTCTGTTTTAATAAGCTTGGCAACCCTGTCTTGTCTGGCTGGGATTGAACAGAAAGGTTTTCTAACGATCACGTTTCCCACCCAAATATAATTACTGTGTGGATAGGCGAGGAGAATAGTCTAGGACAGCAATTGTCTTATATTGCTAGTAGCTATGCCCCTTTATAATAGACAGCCCAAAGAGTTTTGTTTGTGTATGATTTTACATGTCCGGTGTCCATTTTGTATATCGTATTATGTCATTGGACAACATTTTCTAAGCTGTGTTGATGTGATTTTACCGTGATGATTCGATTTGGAATCTTGTAAAACAATTAGAACCCATAACACAAATCATAAAACAATTTTCAAAAGTCCATAGATAGCTAAAGTGAGCCCAATGCTTCCCGCTGCCAAAATCAGTCGGAGTTTCCAGTGAGCATACGATGTCTGGAACTGTCTGTTCAGGTAGTCTACCGCCAGCTTGGTGTCTGCGACGCTGCCTGAATTGTCAATAATGTAATCAGCTTGCTTGCGTTTCTCACACAATGGCATCTGGGAGCTGATCCTTGCGAGGGCGTCCTCTTGGCTGAGGTGGCTGCGCGTCATGAGTCTGTTGAGCTGAGTTTCCTCATCGCTAAGAGACAAAAATAAGTCCAGGATGAAAGGTGTGTGTACTACTCAAAAAAGTTACGGGTCGTTGTTTTCCTAACTTGTATGTTTTTCCAAGCAATGAGTGGGGGTCTAGTTTGTCTTCATTTTTTGTTTGTCTAGATTGTGTTCTCATTCAAGTAAAAAATAACCAAAATGGCCCGAAACATCAACATCAACAACATTTTCAGCAGTACAACATATAAAGTAGACACAAAATAAAAATTGTTCCTTAACATTTTTGGGTAGTGTATATTGTCAGCTATTTTTAATTCACCTTAAAAAACAACCTGGTTTTCAATGATGAACCCAAAGTTCAGTTCTGGATTCTTTTATAAAACTTGTTCATTTATTTCAAGTTCCTCTTGTGAAAAAAAAAAAATTGTGGAAACCCAATCCTAGGAAGGTTGCAGAAATGTTAGATACATTGAAACTAAAAATATAGCAGAGAATCTGTTGAGAGTCTTTTAACTTACCAGTATACCACAATAACTTTCCGTAGGAACTTCCTCAAGGCACTGCCTTCTAGTAGAAGAGGAATATCCAAGATAATATACGGATAACCTGTGGAAAGAGTAACGAGCAACTGAACAGAAAATGCAAAAATTTCATGTCTCCAAAGTCACTTCACAAAATGATGTAAGCACAATTCTGATAAAGTTTGAAGGAAATACTTAGAAAAACAAATAGAATAATTTTAAGATAAAAACCTTGCTCAGGAACATAAAAATGTCATATGCTTCAAAGCTATAGCTCGGACCTTTCAGGAAGTACTTGAACACTCTCCACATCATTTCCTTCTGGATGTAAGGATGAGTACATGAGTTCAACAGGTGTCTCTTGTCGTCATTGCCAAAGATGATCCTCCCCAATTTAGGTCTGTCAATGGTACCGTCCTCTTGCAGTATGTCACTGCCAAAGTGTTTAACAATCAGCTTCCAGGAGGGTCTGTTGGGCACAACCACTGATCAACAGGTAGGGTAAAAACAAGAACGATTCTTCTTACAACCATACCGATCAACAGGTAGGGTAAAAACAAGAACGATTCTTCTTACAACCATACCGATCAACAGGTAGGGTAAAAACAAGAACGATTCTTCTTACAACCATACCGAACTCCAAAGAACTAGGAAGTGCATTGTATCATGTAATGGTTGGGTAAGTTTTAAGGAGATTATGGGATTGAAAATCTGTTTAAGTATGTGATTAGCAAGTGATAAGTATTTATGGATTTATCCATTTATGTTCATTGATTCAACCTGTTTTACTTAACAAATTTCTGTACGTATGATATTCGTACCCTCTCTAGCAATCAAATCGGCATCGATGACCGGACATCCCAGCTCTCTGAAGAAGTTGGAGACGGTGCTCTTACCAGATGCAATGCCACCAGTCAGACCAATCAAATACATGGCTCGGGATTGTGTCCCCCAAATGTATCAGTATCGCCAAGCTGGGGTAACCATGGAAACAAGATGTTTTCTTAATTTAATTACATGTATATGGCAAGAGTCTTCGGGCAAACATGTTTATGATGAGAAGTAACGAAAATTTGAAAGTGTATGTGTACGAGGTTGACTATTTCCTACCGTGTGCTGTATTCACGAGTAGATCATGGTAGTTTATCTGACATTTCAAAAAACAATACTAACTCAAAATGAGCGTACCGTGATCTATCAATTTTATTACATGTCTGAACAGCACGTCTAGTCTGTGTATGTACATGTACCTGTAGCCACTGTGCTAAACTTACCTTATGAAATCCAAACCAAATACACTTTTCTAGAGATTTCCATTAACAAGTAATTACAGTTACATGAATGCTGAAGTTATTACTTCCCCAGCGTTCATCATTATATTGGTTATCTACGCTCTCGATGTCAGGTGACCAAAAAAAAATGCTCATGTGACCTTAGTAGCCTTGACCAATCAGAACCATCGTTATGAAGCTGGCGGGCTGTCAATTTTATCAGTCAAGATGGCGGCGCACAAGGATCACCACCGCCGACAGAAAACGTGTGATATTCGGCCTGCATATAGAGTTGGCAGACGTGAAACAGCTGTGAAAGTACGTTGTGTAGTTAGCAAAATATTAGAACGTAACTTTGTTTTGATTAAATACAGAAACCAGTCGTGGCAATCTTTTAGAACACGGTATAAACATGATAAAGTGTTTGCCCAGTTTCCGTACAAAGGAAATGCACTGCACCGAGTCCGACAGAAGTGGGAAAGAGTTTCGCACATCCTGTGCACAAACCGTTTGGGGCTGGTCTGAAAAATTCTAAGGGTTTTCTTAGTAAATGACTTGGTTTTTTTCCCTCCTGGGCTAAATTGAACTTTTCTGGCATGTCTGGACGTGGTCATGATGGTTTTGCTTTCTGGTAGGCCAGTACTAGTAGTAGTACTAGCAGCCTACCATCAGTCATGACTGATCCAGTCCGAAATTCGAAAAAGAGGAATACCAACACTCCGCTCAGTAGATCTAGGCTAGGCCTGGCATCCATATATGGAACTCTTCCTCAGAACCAATCCGAGTTCAAGTTAATAATCACGTTAGGCCTATTTATTTAGGTCGAACATCTGTACTGTATGTGTTGATGGTGGGCCTGTGTCTTCTTGTTTCGAAGTAATTGCAGAATAGGCCGGGTACTACCCTGCCACTCAAAAAAAAAGAAAAAAAAAAGCACTGCTGGCTGCCCTGGAATGACTTGTTACATAGGCATGCCTACAAGGTGAAAATTCCATGAGAAAAGTGTGACTCTTTGACAGGTCATGTAAGGAATCCTTTTGGAAAGTGTTCCATATATGGACATCACTTGACACCTTGTTCACAAACCCTTTGAGCCTAGTCTGAAAAAGTCTGTTTTCTAAGAAAAGAAGTCAATATTTTCACTGCTAAATTTGACTTTTTGGGGCATGTTATCACTTTCAGGGAGTGCCTCATTATTTAGAACGGCCAGAATGTGTTGTCATTCTGGAACAGTTGGCTGTTCCGTTGGGAACAGTCACGTTTTATATGGAACACTGTTTCTTAGTGAGAATGTCCTCAATCGGGTAGCTTCATATCGCCAATGTACAAATCTTAGCCCGATGTCCAAAAACAAAGCCTGCCATGGCAATCGAGCGAGGTAAACTACTTTGCTCTTATTTTTATTTGCTTAATTTGAATAAGAATTGTAAAACTGGAGATGGAAATGTGCTGTGGCAGAATTTGTTCATCTGATGATGGGAATTTTGTTTTAGTCGGAGATACAAAAGTGAAAATCACTACGTGCTGACTTCATGCAGAGTACATATATATATCGGTGTGTGCATCACTGGGCTATAGGCTGCAATACCAATGTAAGCTTAATTGCCTTAGTCATGTCGTTCAACCTTTTTTCGTGATTTTTGAAGATCTCATCCCGCACTCCTTCATTTACAGGTTTGGTTTCCAAATTGTTTCTGATATGATGGAATACATTGCAATGGAAACATTGATAAACCCCTCTACTATGCAAGCCCAACAATGAATGAAACACTCGCGAGTACAGACATTAACATGAGCACAATAAAATGAATGTCCAGAAATACTCTGAATTAAAGCTATATGTGATGGTGAATATAGAACAGAATATCGGGAGAAAAGTGAACCTTTGTGAGGAGTAAATCACAAAATGCTGTGCTTCAGCTGCCATGCTTCAGACAGGGTCTAGAAAATGAATGCCAGAAATCTTTTTTCCCGATTGCTGATGTAACAGCAGGACCGTTTCACTGGGAACACGCGATCCCAATGGAACCCTGCCTGCGGTCTATGCACAAAGTGGAACGTGCCCGCGATGCAGGCTCGTCCCGATGGAGCATCAGTATTCCAGTGGGAACAGTCCAACAGAACGAGAACTTTCCCGATTTTTGACACGATTTTTGATACAAGTGATGTCCATATGTGGAACTCTTACCCCTATGAAACTTGTCTGAAAAAACCCTTGTGCTTTAAAATTAAGTGCTTTTCTAAGTAAATGCTTCAGAAATTTCTTAGCCGATTTCACTTTTTGGGACATGTTATCACTCTTTGATGGCTGCTAACACATTTAAGGGAAAATTATTGTTGTCGGTATATGGAATTCTTTAACACTTTTTATTGCGCCTAACCGAATTGAAAGTCAACACTTAACATAAATTTTATATATTATTGCTTAATGTTAGTTACACTTAACTTTTGGATCTGGTTAGTGATTGATTGTAGTTCAGTATTTTTCCTTTGCATTCATTTCATCTTTTCTGCTTTTTCATGACGTAGGTGTATACAATCAACCAGGAGTCACGGTTTCTGTTAATCCAGGGTGTGCCAGACATCAAAGTGACTGAGGAACTGCTGAAGCTGTTTTCTTTGTACGGCACCATTGAAGAATATCGTATCTTGGAGGATTACCCAGCTGAGGCATTCACAAAGGTCTACTGGATCAAATATACTGAATTACAAGCAGCAAGGTACCTTGTAACATCCTTTATCTCTGAAATCTTTGGCATTTAAACTTCTTCACGAATCTTCCCAGAATGATCCATTTTCCAAGAACTAAATGGTATATCCTGGCCTTTTTTGTACTTCAAACGATATGTACCCCCAGCCAAAGTGCTAGTCACTGGGCTGCACTTCTGTTAATCCAGTATTAAAATCCTTGAAAACTTCCTGTTGGATTTGAGAGATCTAGAAGGATTAGGGTTAACAGGAATGGATTTTCTTTATGATCTGTCAGTGTCAGATGGGTTGGTGCCTGACTGTTTTTGGTTCCGTGCTTCACTTTCATTTTTTTAAGATGTGGCTTAACCCTAACCACCTCAATCCTCCAAATCTGTTTGGTGGTTTTGGAGGATACTGGAGGATTCAGGATGAAAGATGATTTGAACAGACAAGGATTTTGGAGGATTGAGGATGAATGGTGAATGAAGTACTACAAATCGGTCACATAGTGGTGTAAATGGACACCCATTGTACTGTTTACAATATACATGTACATGTACCCAAGGACAGTGTGTTGCATTAATCACTGCTGCTGGTCATAAATGACACAATCCTTAATTGCAGTGTGTTAAAACAAATGTATAAATCATTTGGATATAATAAATCACTTTTTAAATTATGCACCATTGTGAATTAAATTTCATGCAGTTTGTAGTGAACTTCAATTTCATTGCTTGAATTTTTATTCATATGTTTCCAAAATGAAAAAGTTACCCTTGCTTTCAATTCAATATGGCTGACTTGTGAATACTGACAATTGACTTTTCATCATGCTAGTTGCAGTGTAGAATTACTTACTCTGAACCACTTGCTGCCGGGTGGTTTGAAAAATGCAGTACACACATATGGGCCATTTTCAAGATTTTCAGTGTTCAAAATTCTTCAAAAATTCATTATTTCATTTAATTTCATTTAATGGACGTTTACACCCGCACGAATGACTGTCTGGTGGCTACTCTAATCTGACAGACAAAATCTAGTGACGCCCGAGTATTTCAGCAATGCCTGCAGCCTTGTAAAAAGAGCCCAGATTGAGCGGTGTTATGTAATTTTCTTTTGAAAATGAACCTGGCACAGTGTGCTGCCGACCTCTTTTCAATAGGGGCCAGATTAGCGTGCAGCGGTGCTGTGTGGCTCATCGCTGCGAAGGTGGAGAGCTCTTGTCCCTGATGCGCTTGCGCTAAATACCCAAACTGTGGTATACTGTTTCAAAACAAGGCTAGATTATCTCCACTATTGAGAGTGAAAAAATGTTGGTGATGCCCAGCAGCCTGGTCTTTTCTTACAAGTACGGTCTTTTGTTACAAGGCCCAGTTCCCTTTGTCCGATTTTGGAGACCCCGGCCACGTATATAAAGAATACGTGTCCGGCACCGGCAACCTTGGTAGCAAGTGGTTAATAAGGGAATAAGTTTGGAATCAAGTTATTTGTGAATAATTTCAAAGGTATAAAGGAGTTTTGCTGAAGTTCATCTTTCCGGCAGTCCCTTATGTTTGGGTACAGGAAATATTTACTTTGGAATTTGTTGTATCCCTCATTCCAAGGGCAGCCAAGCGAAAGATGGATGACCGTCCATTCTATGGGGGCACACTCCACTTGTCTTATGCCCCGGAATACGAGTCTGTGGAAGACACCAGACATAAGTTGCAGGAACGTAGAAAGGATATTGCCAGACGGCTGAGGAAACTGCACAAGGAATGCAGTGGTGAGTTTTAGTCCTGTGACCTTTGTCAGTCCATCATGAATTTCATGTTTGACTGGGAGGCTTAAAATTTACATGGACAAAATTTACAAAGTTCTTTTTCTGTTTCAGCCAATGTGTCTGCTGATAACAGTGGTCAGTCTTCCTCAACTGTACAGGGCATTGATGAGCCCATTGATGCAAGGTCTAGCTCTCAGACTTCTTCTGGTCAGGACTTATGTACAAGCCAACTGATTGGCCCACAGAAGCCAGACTCGGCCTTATCCCTTCCGGCTGCTAGTTCTGTAGACTTGCATCAGTCTGTTGACAAATCTAGTTCAACATCACTTGGTGATTTCAGCGAGAACGTACCAAAGCAGCTTCCAGCCCCACCAAGGCCTTTACCTGTCTGGGAATGGGAAGATCCAGTGTCATCACATGACCAGTATCCACGGTTACCAACAGCTCACGCCACCCTACCTCAAAATTTCAACCCCTACCCCGATGGCTATGAACCTGTAATACCAGGCAATGAAAAAAAACAACATTGTGAAGAAGGCAGGAACCTAATGCCTGTATCAGAACCAGTCAAAAATACAGAGGGGCAGCCTGTGACAGATGTGGGTGCATTGGACCCTGTGAAAACAGGGGCAAGGCCGAAATCGAAATTCCCAGCAAGGAGAAACCAACCGCCTTGTTTGAGATTTTTAGACCGCATCGCTTGGCGGGATGCTGATAAACAGAAAGGAGTGTCGGCAAGAAATGAGACTGGATCTCAAGATGGGACCTCTACTGAATATAGAACACACCGTGGTACCGTAAAAAGACCCCACCCCAACCAGTATCCTGACCCATCCTACCAAAGCACAGCTCGTGCTCTACCGGACCCACAAACATCATTTGTTCCTCGGCAGTTGCAAGGCAAACGGAAGCATTGTAATCGTATGCCCTCTCAGCCAGAGCTAGCAAAATTTGAATTAAGTTGTGATGGAGGGGTGGGGCAGTCAGAGAGAAGGGGACATGGCGGGGCTGGTTCAACAGAAGACCAGCTGCCACTGAACACAGGAAGTATATCATTTGACAGGACGGTGCAAGATATCAGGAGACAAATGAGAAATGTAAGTGGCAGTATCTTGAGTTCATTCACCATTTGGTCCCAAAACAGTCATCTGGAACTCAATTCGTGGCAGAATATTTTGCTGGGCAAATTATTTGCGAAGCGGAAATGAGTCACTGAAGTATTTATTCATATATTTCCGATTTGATCGAGCTAAAGCCCTGTCGGTTATAAACTCGTCAGTGAAGAAAAGTTCAGTTCAGGTGGGAGGATAACCCTAGACAAATATTCATGGCAAAAACCCTCAGGATCAGGTAGGAACTGAGAAACCAATCTGCATGTTGGCCTGGGATTCCGACCCCGGGCTGCAGAGGTGGAAGGGAAGGACGGTACCGCTGCACTAACCTGACTCCAAGGAAACCTCTAAAATTAAGTGACTATTTTGGGTTGCGTTATTTTCATTTATGTGCAGCAACTTTGTAAATTTGAGGAAAGTCTGCTTGTTGTCTCGTAAACCATAGCTCTGTGATTTAAACTCAATTCTGTCAATCTCAGCAATGTGCAAGATTAATACACACACTGTTTTACAATGTGTTATCCAGAAAAGCAGCACAAAAGGCCCAACGTGAGTCAATAAGAACTCGTCTCACTGAACAGTTTCACTGTTGGATCCTCTGGGTATGAGACACCTTCCTCCACTCCGAGTTTGAACTCTGAAACATTGACTTACTGCTCCACTGGGCACCTATCAATAAAAGAACTAGGTTTAGAGGATAAGAGAAAGTCCCTTCGCTGAGCGTCGCATCCTTCGATGCTAGGGGCATGTTCAATCTTCTCATGTTTGTCATGTTTCCTTTCGCAAACGTCAGGTTGTACCAGGATCCAGTCGGCTCGCAAGTACACAGTATCAAGCAGCACCTCCACCCCAACCTGCAGCTGCGGCAGCACCAGCAGCAGCAGCAGGAGATGCAGCAGATGGTCCGTCGGCAACCAAACGCTTGAGGATCTGATTGATTGCTGCTAATGACATTGCAACCAGGAAGGCAGGTGAATTTTTGACATTATAAACAACGGCATGTTATTAAACCAGTTGCTTGATATCTTCAGCTGTCCTGAATTCGTGTATTGCAGTTGGAGAAAGCATACTCTGACTTTTTTTGAAGCATTTGATTTGATTTGATTGGAAGTTTGTTATCCTTATTCGGAAACTTGTTTTACACTGGATTTAGCGCGTAATCACAATTATTACAAACAACTAAATACGACTTTTCAGTTCATCAATTACAGTGGGCATTCACAATGAAATTTATGGCGTACACAATATGAGGGCGCTCTTTGAAGTGGGTAAATTTGGAGTAAACACACAGGTCGAGTTCGGGCGGCCTGTTCTTGACACAAGTTTCTTGTTCTCGCGCTCGAACGGCGGGAACACGACTCAAGAACACTTCTCGGAACAGGATCACACACCACCTCCTCATCAGGGTTTTACAGGAACACACGGAAAAACTCGTGAAATTTTAGATTTTTGAATAGCTGCAAAACAGAAATGAATGTTCCTGTTTATACAGAAAAGAATAAATAACATGGACGCCGCCATGTTGCATGTTGCTTGTTTGTTTCCGGCGTTTGAGCGGCCGACCCACGAACAACAAATCGAACTGTTCGTGAACATACGGGAACAAGCCGCCCGAACTCAGCCACAAGTTCTTACCTTCACCAAATAGCGCCCTCCTATTGTGTCCATCACACCTCAAATACCTGTACATGTAGGCTTATGGCTTTTCCCCTCTTCATCAACCTAGTGTCAACTTCCAGTGCTTCAAAGCTGTAATGTGTATCTGTTGCTGCCCTCTAGAGTTGAAATAATGAAAGTGTAGGGTGTTTGGTTTTGCACTTCCCCAAACATACATACTGCATGGGCATGTGACAGACATGTGAAATACAGGTCATCATCACTGCGGCTCCACAGCGTGAATCAGCCGCCAGTTTAGTGGAAAATCACTTCTCGGGTGTGTCCCACTCCAAGAACCATCACAAAATGTTTCGGGTGCCAAGGGCAAGGATCCTTCTGACCTAGTTTCCCTTAATCCACGGAGGATTACACGAGGCTTAACCCAGTCGCATGCATACGCAGAAGTCAGAAACGGAGGGGGGGGAGGGAAAAAACCGGGTCAGAGGCGTGCGACCCTCTTCCGCGTAGACTTACTGGCAGCCAACATGAAGTGCTTGTGATTGTTAGAGTTAATTGGTTGAAATCAGAGGCACCTAGTGCTGCAATCTGACTCAGCGGGCTTTGACAGCAAGATAGCGCCTGATAGGGTGGATTAGCTCTATGCAGGGATGTGGTTTAGGGATACATATCACGAGGAAATGTTGTGTAAGTCAGTGAGCAAGAGTTTTTTTTTTTCATGGTTGGAAGGAGGAGGGTATTGTAGAAGTAGATTTTAATATAATTGCAGTCACTGAACGGATGAATACTTGGTGGTGTAGATTAATTATTTGGCTTGGGGAAAATGGGGCTGAGATTAAGAGACTTTTTCGAGGCAGGAGAAAACTTAGGCACGGTATTCTTAGGTAATAATCTACAGACTCAAACAGGGACTGAAAAACCTTGTCATTGAGAGTTTGCAGAAATGGACAGCTGTTTTTCAAGTCTTCTGGTCCTGTTTGTCAAAACAAGTGGTCATGAATTGATATGAAAACAGGAAATCTCCAATAGTGGCAGTGAAGTTGTTTGTTCTCAGCCGCCTGTTTGTTTGCCCGTTGTTCCCTTTCATCTTGTTTTCGGGTGAACTTCTTGTTTTTAAACATTTGATTGCGAGGTTCCCATAGGTACAGAAAAGAAGTCACAAGATATATTTATAACCAACTATTAACTGGAAGCATCTGACGTTGGTGTGAGTGGTTGAAAACAAGCAAAACTAGAAACATTTCAGTTTTTACAAAGCTGAACGAGGCTTCTTTTGCACACAATACCAATTTGAGATGTCACCACAGTTGACAACTTCAGACCTTTATGTGTCTGAAGTTGTGTGTACAAAACTCTCCAGCATCAAGGTTAAATTGGCATTGTGGATGAATCTTGGACCATTTTTACCAAATTGCAGCTTTTTCTTGATCCAGAAATGGCCATTCTCAAGGTTGAAGAGTTAGACCCACATTTTTGAAAATCCTTTCTGTTGAACTTTGCCCTCAAAGTTGAAGGTTTGATGCATTTATCTTTATTGCAGTAAATGGAACTGTTCAAGAGCTGGAGGACCCCATTGAATTGAATGAGGTGAGAAGTCAAAGGTCATGGCCATAAAGCAAAGACAATGGGTCATGTGAATAAAAAGTAGCATTTGCTTTTACTACCATTTGTGAAGCATTTACTAGTGTTTGTATGAATAATAACGAAGCAAATGCTATTACTTCAGTGCAATTGCTAAAAAGTAAAAGTATTTACTTTTTACTCTTTAAGCTTGTGCTTGACAATAAGCAGTTTCATTTTGTAGGAATAAAAATGAGTAAGTTCTACAGAATTGGAGTATTTACTTGACATTTTTCAAGACTGGGTCAGGGCAAGCTTGAAAACGAGGAGCATTTACTAATGTTCAAAATGGCAGCGTTCATGAATGTCATTCGAAAGAAAAGGCTGTATGCCTTTAGGAGGGAATCTCAAGAAACCAGATGCAGGCAGTTGTACCGATTTGAGAGTGGCAGAGCAAATTTCTTCAAGGTTTTTGTGATCAAAATTACTGCCATCGTGCTTATCTGCCATGCTGAGGTATCAAGATACAGCACCGTTCTGCACTGTGTGCGTCTGTACGTGCAGACAATGGAAGCCCTATTGTGGAAAACCATTCAGCTGTGAAGTCAGCCACAAGCATAAAGCATTTGCTACTATTTATACCAGTAGATGCTGAATAGTAAAGGAAACATTTTATTCCAACAAATTCTAGCATTTGCTTATTCTTAATGGTTTGACTTCTCAGTAAATGCTTTTACTGTTTGCTTGAACTTCATAGCATTTGCTAGTTCTTATTCAGATTAAGCTACCTTTGGGCCAATTTTAGACAGTAATTTTTCTTTGATGGACTTAGTAATATATTCTGTGTAATTTCAGGCTAGACTGAAATTGTCATAATTTTCAGGTCAAAGTAATATAAACTGCAAGGGGTTAGCTTTGCAATTTTATTCAAATTTGGCCAACATTTACCTTTTCTCTGAACCTTTTCTCCAAAATGCATTTTGAACAGAAAATGACAAATTTTGGGCCATTTGTAGACCTTCAGTTTTCTCTGATGGACTCGGTAATATTTTCCATTTAAATTCAAGCTAATTTAAATTTACCATCATATTCAGGTCAAAATACTGTAATTAAAAGTGCAAGGGGTTAGCCTTGCAATTTCATACAAATTTGGTCAAAATTTCTCTTTTCCCTGAACCCTTTTAAAAAAGCATTTTGGGAATAAAAAAGTAATTAGGGGGATTTTTAAACATTGATTTTTCTTTGTTGGTCCAAGTTTGCATATTCTGTGATTTGAGGAAATAACGTCATTTTCAGGTCAGACTAATTAAAACTGCAAGGGGTTAGCCTTGGCAATTTCATAAAATTTGGCCCAAAAAAATTGACTTTCGACCTTTCTCCAAATCCTTCTAAAATGCATTTTGAGCAGGAAAAGATTAATTTGTGGCATTTTTAGACCTTCATTTTCTTTGTGGACTCTAAAATTTGGACAAATTGTTGACATGTTGAAGGAGAAAATTGCATGCATGTTTTATTTTGCCACCAAACTGGAACAGTTTTATGAGCAGCGTCAACAATTTTGACTAATATTCTACAAGAGTTCACAATAATAATATTATACAAATAATGAATGTTTACGAGTGTAATGATATAAAGAATAATTTCAGGAGGTGAGAAATGAAATGTTCCATTCCACTCAGCTTCGCCATGTGAAATAAAACATTTCACCTCATCAAATTACACTTGCCACTGACCAGACTTGAAACATTCACTATTTGTTCCATAAAATACCTGCATAAATCCTCTGGTCATTTCCTCGTCTGCTACAACCAACAGTCCTGGAATATTAGTGTCCACCATTTGGCAAAACAAATTTCTGTCCGCAGGTAGAACCGTGCAATGTTAGACAATTTCCTATCTGTACAGTTTTCGCTTTCCTTCTGGATATGACAAAAGGGGGTGGGAACAAGTCAAGTGAAATGAAGTTCTATTCAACAGGTACTGTTGAATTAAATGAATAATTCAATGACATGTGATCACGATCCACCAATCAGATGACGAGGATTTCTGCAGGTATTGTATACATATATATTACACGACAAAGGAGGACTGTTACATTTCTGTCAACGGCCAGTATCTACTTGTGTAATGTACTAAACAGAACTAGTAAATATTACATGAAAACTTTAAATAACAGCTACAGTTTTATGCATGATGTTAAGTTCCATGAAATTTTGAAGGACTCAAGGCTCTGGTTTATATTGAAGTTTTACTCATGAAGTCCTCGGACATTCTTGTCGAAAAGCTTCACTGCTCCTCCAACATCCTCTCCTAGCCTGTCTTGGGTGGTGTTGGAGTCGAGTCCATTGCAAGTCCTTGCACAAGTCCCTTCACTAAGCCGGTCATAAGTAACAGGGTGAATGACAAAAGAATGCTTTTGTCACAGCCTAAGACTGAATAACCTGTGATGGACTGATAGGAACTTCTAGGGACTTGTGATGGACTCAAATACTACCCTGGTATGTTCTTTGTACTATTGGTATTTAATTTAACTATTAAAAAAATTAACAAAAAATTTCAGAACAACAAACTACAAAAGACGATCTTTATTGAGCCTGACTTCCGTGCCTAACCCTTCTTGGATTTTTAACGGAATTACAAACTGTTTCTTCTTACAGACTAACCACTTAGCGCCGGTTGACCCCATATGGCCCACACAGCCAGGTGGCCTCATGTGGGGACCGGACTGACTGCTATGAGTCACCATAGGCTGTAATCCCCCTAATATGAAGTACAATGGCATGAAATACCGCAGCGCTCTAGGCCAGCCTGGCTGACAAATGCATCGCCCAGCCCGCCCATTGTTTGTCGTTCCTGGCAGGGTGGAGGGCGAACAAAGAAGCCGTTATGTAACACCACAATAAACATAACAATGGTATTTTTTGAAAGCGTCCGGCCACACTTCACTGCCTTCTGACTCTCATTACATGAGATGATTTCTTGGGGGATTTTTTCCTATAAAAGTATGGCGAATATGAATATCAAAATCATAAAACACCGCCCGGCAGCCTGTAATTCAAGGGAAGTTTTTACCCGGCGTTAAGTGGTTAAAGCAAGCTTTGGTGTTGTTGACGGGCCACCCGGGCTCTCTAAGCCAGGTTACAAACTGACCCGGTCCATCAAGTAAAGTCTGTCAATTAAACGCTAAACTCAGATTGACAAGGATTAGCTCTATTAGCAAATTGGGTCATCACGCAATGCAGATAGCTGCCTACAGGATATTGCATTAATCATCATCACATCTTCACATGAATCATGTCGGTTCCTTCTCCTTCCTTGGGATTTAAGCGAGGAGCAGGCTTACACAATGTCAAGTCTGTTCGTCAATCTGCCACTTCTAAGCCATGTAGGGTGACTGAATTTTGCCTTTAAGTGGACGGCTGCCGCGATGTTCTTGGTAACACGGCGTTGGTGAGGCACTGGGTGTGTCTAAATGCTGAACTGATTCCAACAATGATACTGATGACATTTGCTTTCGGAAATTTGTCACTTGCTGAGAGAACTGGCAAGAAATTGGAACAAACAGAACGACAAACAATTATTCTTTCATATAATTGCTATTGGATGCGCGTACAACCTAAAGAGGGCAGTGTGTGGCTTGGAAGAAACATCAAGTTTACTGCTTGACAAATTAATCTACTGAGCAAACAATTAGCAGAGAAATAGAGGACATTTTGGCTGTTGCAATCTCTTGGCCAATACATGTCATTTGTTGTTCAGCAGCTTAAGGAAGGATTCAAAGAGGAATCCGACAAGGATTAAAAAAACATTCAAACGGGGTTGGAAAGGGATTTGATAAGAAGTTGACTGGATCACAAGGACTTTTCATAGATTCAGCAAGGTTCCACTAGGGTTCCAACCTGGTTCCCCAAAGGCTCCAATAAGAAATCAAACAGGGATGCAGCAACGTTCCCACCAGGGTCCAGTAAGGAATTCCACAGGGTTAAAAAAGGGATCCAACAAAGTTCCACGGGCACCCCCAATGGAATTAGGCAAAGCCCTGATTTGGGTCTGGCAGAAATAACACAAACCCAACAGGGAGAGAAAATAATCTTCAACAAAGATAAGCAGTAGCTTGAACTGAAAAAAAAAATTGCTCAAATTGCCCAGTTAGGCTCATCAATCTCCCCTGGACGTCAGTTAGTATCTTCCCTGGCTCTACCGAAATCACGTCCTGCGTTAAGCCCTGACCCATTTGCTGACAGTGTGACCTAGATCAAAACAGATGAGACAGGGAAGAAAGTGCTGGGGTCAAAGGAAGTATTGAGTTTCAGTCCTGTAACCGGCTTGACGCCGTTCTATCTCAGTCGTGTCATAAAATACTTCCAACTGGACAACTTACAGAATTGACATAAAGACCTCTCCGCCCACAGGTGATTTCAGGGTAGACCGTGTTGGCTACTTTCAATCATAAAAGAGAACAGCGAGTGCTTGTTTCTGACAAAAGCTGGAGACATATGTATGTTTAGGTGGAAACAAGTGACTGAATAGGTAGTGGGTCTCTCGACTTTTCATTGTTGTCAAAAGCAATTTGTGAGGTAAAACTGCAGCTCTGAACTTTAAGCAGCAATGGGGGGGGGATCCAGTGAAATGGCTGACAGCGCCCTCTGTTGACTCGGGGGAACATGGTTAGGTATACTTCATTATTATGATTTCAGATATAAATATGAAGGTTGTCCCTGTTTAACTGAATGACATTCCCTCAATCTATTACAATATCTCGGTCACTTGATATTTACTAAGCAGACCACCAACTTAGAATATTGTATATGGGGGAGATGGAAGAGAAGGTCAACAGCTTTCAAAAGTGATATGACAATCATGCAACAGACTGAGTCAAGGAAAAATTACAATGTTGGGGGGGGGACCTAACAGGTGTTTACCAAGTGGACCACCTAGTGTGAATGTTGTATATCTGCCAGGGATGGAGATGGGGGGGGGTTGTTGTCCTGGATATCCCATAAATTATAAGTGGGGCGAGATTTAAACCTAAACCTGAAACGATGATGTGGAACCCGTGGCTTTTGGGTAGGGATGGAAAACTTTGCGTTATTCTGCCACAGCTTTAATGCTCATTAAATTAAATCTTTCCTGTTTGCAGAAGCATCTTCGTATTCAAGCTTAAAAGGACTTTTTAAAAACTGTACTTTCAAGACCCCCTTCCAATCAGCCTTACAAAATCAGTAAATATCAGTACGTTGCATACAATTTTACACTCTCTGGGACTACTGATGTGTAATCTGTAGCATTGACTAGGGGAAGAAAAAAGTTCCATGAGATTTTGGTCAGGAAATCTCTGACTTGAGACAGCTTGTCGGTGGTTTAAAGCCGATATCCGGCTGAGCCTGGTGGGTGTTTAATCATGAAATCAATCTGTGTGGGGGGGGGGAGAGAAAAGCTGCAGACGGTGAATGTCAAAGAACTAATCTAGCAGATTGTGCCCCAGTGCAGCAGAGACTTCCATTTCAATACAGTTTGCCATCTCCCATTTCCCACTTCAGAAACGGGTCTTTTTTGGGGGGGGGGTAATATGTCAAAGTGGATTTAAACTGTAATATTGGAAAACTCACCAAGGGCGTGCAGCAACTCTACTTTGCTTTGGCTTAGTTTGCCCCCTATTTCCCCCCCTCCCCGATTGTTTTTCCTCCACAAACCGTACCCCTCAAAAGTAAAATATTTAGCTAAATGCAAGCAAGTAAACTGGTGTCTCTGATTGACCTCCTTGACCCAGAAGGCTCAGAGGAATAAAGATCGCTCAGACTATCTTCCTCCCAGCTGAAAGGAAAGGAGGCCGAAGCCAGACCCAAGGGGCTCTTATCAGTTGTCACGACCCCCTTTTTTTTCCCTTTTTCTAGCCCTCTTCAACCTCGGTACCCCTTACAAGATGCCAGACTGATTTTGAAATTGATGTTTGACGGTGAGAATAATAACGACATTGCTCTCCTTTGGGGTATGATGGGGGGAGGGATTTTTGTGTCAAGGGATCCAGTGATTGCTTTATCAATGCCCGCATGCCCACCTAGGGCGGATGTGGTTTGTTTTATCTTTCGTGGAAATTGATAGATTGACTGTGAGAGGTAGAGCCACACGTGAAGGTGCCCCTTGTGAGGGTAGAGGGGGACCGGATTGGGTCATGCCATGTCCAGTGTCTGCTGCTCTGGCCGTTGCTGAGAACACCGATTAATTGAAGAGGAAGTCCCTTCTGGAGCTGGTGTCACTTCCCACCAGAAACCCCTGACCCCTTGCAATGACCAGGCACGGACTGAAAATTATCACTATGGGCGTGAAAGAAACGGCTTGAGTTTTCTCCTCAGGAAAAAAAAAAAGCTGGCACTGATCAAAGAAGTGTTGCGTGACTGATGCAGAACTGAAATTGTCATCACACCCAGAGTTCAATTTCATGGTTCTGCTCAACATAGAATTTCATGATTATGGCTGTCGTCAGTGCTTACACAGTATCCACGCTGGAATTCTGGGTCTAACCTGTCCATCCAGAGTACTACTGGTCTTAGTATCCTTTCCTTTAGCAGCAAAGGCTTTGCCCTTAGAAAATGTAAAACTTTGGGCCCGCTGATGTCCCTAATAGAAGTGCACTTCTTGCAGGTCAAAATGCCTTGACAAGGCGATTCTTATTAAACCAAACCACCTCAGAGGAATGTCTTCCTCTAAACCTTAAAATCAGAGAGCTTTTAATGAATATGGGTGATTCCCAATAGTGCACTTCCAAGAGCTTGTAATGCATTAGCCAATCACAACGCTTGAAATCTGATGACCCTTTCCAAATGCCCACTGGGTTGAGAAATTTTGCACATCGTGATTGGCCAACGCATTGCAAACACTTGGAAGCGCACTATTGTGAGCCCCCCCCCCGTATTGGCAAGTAGCAGAGTTTCATCACTCCTTACTCATTATACAGTGGAGGGACAGCGGATGTGACGCTATGTGTTCCGGATGCCCAGTGCCTGTTCCAGTTCGGCACGGCGTTGCTGGACCTTGCTGTAGAAGTAACGGCGGACAGCTTCTTGAGCCCAGGGCTGGTAGTAGAAATCACTTCGACGTTCCTCCTCTGGATTTCCAACAACGTCCGTCATGGTCTGCCGACGGGACAAAAGAAAAACAAAAATATATGTCTATTACAATAATGTTCCCATCTCGAGTGGTGGCGGAATGACTTTGTGAGACCACGGACCATCTACCCAGGGATGTGCAACTGCGAGTGGCCCCAGTGCAGACACATGTGTGACCTTGGTTCCATGCGTGTTACGGATTGTTATTACCCCCGCAGGCGCTCTCGACTTTCTGGAAAAAACTCGCGACCACATGACACGCGTTGCAGCATGTACAGTACAGCCGTGGTTATGCTGAGACGACGCGCCGACGCGGTGCTTAAATCTATTCGTTTTGACAAATAAATCTTCTTTATTTATTGATTTCAAGCAGAAGCAAAGTTTTAATGAGGCAAAATTCTCCAATTTTGTGGTACACTTTTCTCAGAATGTATAGGATGAAATATCTTGATCAACATATTTTTAGAAAGGGTGTACCCTGACTTAAAACATTACAAGAAAACAAAGTGGTAGACAGGAATATATGTTTTATTATTAGAGATAATCCAACTTAATTTCTGCTTTGATATTCTGCCGGCCGTCACACGCATTGAACCAGCTCTGAGCTTAAGTTGCACATTCCTGGGTAAATGGTCCGTGGTGAGACCATGAGGTATCAGCCGATAATAGAATGATATATGCAATATGAGGTCCTGTACAGATTGAGATGTGGGGGGGGGAAGTGACCAAAACCAATCGTGATACTGGACATTTGTGACTATAACTCCACATTTTGATGAAGAGAACGACAGCAGTATAATAAAGATTGAGAAGAAAACTCAACGCAGACAATTCCATTGAGACCTTAATTGGGATAAAAATGGCAAGCAATCTGTTATGTTCCGAACTTTTCCGAAGTCACGTTTTTCATTATGACTCGGCAATTATTCCACTTTATCTTCTTTTCTTCTGCTTGCCTTGGACAAGAGATCATATTGCTTGCCATCCATCAAGCCTAAAGAAAAGTGACACGATTGCAGAACTGGCAGTGACTACACGAGGCGTCAGACCAGTAGGCCTCGCAGCCTGCCTAAAAATACACAAATTAAAGGATTAACTGATTTCCTGTGTTTTGATAGCGTAACCCAACCAATCAAGCCGGTGAAGTCACTTCTGGACGGGCCCATGGCATCTGTCGCTAGACGTTAGGCCTAGATAGCGTCGTTCACAGACAAGCCAAATCTCCTCTTGTTTCCTCTTTTCCCCTCTGTCTTATTTCGAACTAGGTCAGGGTAATTTGAAGCTGCTGGGAGGAGACAAAATGCAGTCGCACGCAAGGGCACTGGGAATTCATTATTTAGAGCATCAATCTAGGTTTGGGAAGTTCATCACAAACTTGTGAAGAACAATCAACTCGAGGCAAAGAGAACACCCCAGAAACTTGGAGAACTGCTAAACAACAGTTCAATCTTTGACTGTACACTACAAATACGAACCTTCCCACGGATAAGAAAATAAAACCAGTTCTTAAACTCATCGGTTAATTTATTGGACGATTATCTGACTGATGAACTTGTTAACAAGCTCACCATCTAATTAGACAAATCAGTTAACCTGACAAGACTAGTTAATTGCATAGTTTAAAGTCAAAGGACAACTAAAGAGAGAGTAAAAATAAAAAAGTTGGCAAAACTCCCCCATTAATCACATTAATTCAGACATCAGACCAAACTGGAAATAAAAGAGACCACAAGGCAAAAACGTGGCTCCTTTTTTTCCTCCATACCACATCAGTTCTGTGCTGAAAACTCCCTCTCCTTGAAACGGCAGGAAGAGGCACAAGATCTATGCTGAGGTCAACGGTGATTACGCGGGGGTGGGGGGGTACAGGACCCAGTGAGATGGCAAAGTACAAGTATGAATAATCCGTGACTGAGGGCTACGAGTAAACCGGCAGAAGGTTTGAATTGTTGGGGAGGGGGGAAGAAAAATCACATGAGACACATCTGGGACACCTTCTGGCGGTTGTAAGCAATAACTAGTTGGGTTGTTGAGAGTTGAATGTGTGGGTGATTTAAAGCAGCCATGCTCTGTGCACGATTACAGGAACTTTATTTCACTTCGGCCAAAACTACCCACCACCCACTGCATCAAGGTGATTGTTGTGTTTTGAATGTTGCGGGTGCTCTCTGAGGAGGAGGACGCCTACCTTAAGGTCCATGCTCTGAGACACCAGCCATTCACTGATGAAGTTCTGAGGGTCTCTGGCAAAGCCCAACATGAACTCACGCTGGATCTTGAGTTGATTGATGGTCTCCACTGTCTCATGTATCTGAGGAAGGCAAAGAGAAATATGATAACCTCAACTAGCTTGGGGGGTATGGGCCCCGAGAGGGACCAAGAGAGGGTGCAATATTCCAAGAAACAGGCTCCTTTGGTGGGAACTGCACTATGAAATGCATGCGTTTCACTTGTTGCATCACTCCCCACCAACATGGCTCTTTTCAACCAATGTGGGGGTATTTCTGCTCAGGGCAATCTAGATTGTCCAATCCATTTTTTGGATTTCTTGTTGAAATCCAACATTTACACTTTATATTGGATTGTACCTCTGGACCACCCCGCTGGTGATATCTGAGAAAAGAGAACAAAATGTTGCTTCTTGGAATTTAAAGGGACTATGATGGCCTAATGGACACTTACAATGAACCAATTTTGTATTCCAACAGTGCGTGCCCAAATTGAAGCCATTCCCAGGTCACTCGGATGTGCGTCCAAGGTCTGCCGAATCAGTGCAGTCCTTTGCAGAGTGACTTGTGAGCTTTCTTGGTTACCCAACTGGTTCATTCTGTACATGTATTAAAGAGACCATAGCTGCTGTGTATTGCTTCCTAAGAGTAAAAAAATTCCAGAAATAGGCAACCTGGAAATGGAGGTTACTTAAGGAAATGTGAGCTTAAGACAGAAAGGCCACCTGTTCAATGTGGCCACTCAAACATCTCCAAGCTGTGTTCAATCTGACTGTGCAGTTATTAAAGCACTGAAGAATTGAGACCACCTGCCCAACCTAGGCCACCTACCCAACCGAGGCCACCTACCCAACCGAGGCCACCTACCCAACCGAGGCCACCTGCCCAACCCAGGCCACCAGCCCAACAGAGGCCACCTACCCAACCGAGGCCACCTGCCCAACCCAGGCCTCCTACCAAACAGAGGCCACCTGGGTGTGGATGCTACCTAGAATTTGAAGTCATCTGGGTATGAAGACCACCTGGATTCTGCAGCTTCCGTGAAATTTAGGTAACCTGGATTTTGTAGCTACCTGGTCAAGGAAGCCAGCGAGAATCATGAAGATAACCTGGGATTTGAGCAACCTCAAGTTTGTGACCTTCATGACATTTGGGCCTCTGGTGTACTTTAATTCTGAGTGCATCGAGCTCACAGAGACCACAAGGCCATCAGGGACTCATGGGATGACCAAAAGTGATGAATTGACTCTGTCATAATGTATCAGGGCAGCGCACACATGACAAAGTCAGTGCCAGGTCTGCGGGTTCAGATTTGGACTCAGAGCCCAACTTGTCATCTTGCATACAAGCATGCTAATGATGATGTCTTCTTTGAGCTATAGCACCCGAAGGTCATGCGCCTGATTGCGACATCCGCCAGCTTTATTGTATCTTATGTGTTCAGCCTGTCCATTTGGATTACCACTGTCTCCCTGGACTGTGAAAAAGTCCAGATGCCCACGTTCCTCATGTTCAGATGAGCGGTTTCAAACTCGGATCCTTCAGCACTCTTGGTGCACACGCAATTCTTCACCAGAAAAAAAAAGAGAGAGGAACCAAGTCCAACATCTGTCAAAACAAAACATGGCTCTGATGCCAACACAACCCTCCAATTAGGCAGACATGGTTAGCCGTCCCCTGGCGGCATCCTTACATGCTAGTACATCTTCTTTGTCCAGGCTAGCAAGTACAAACTACAAGGCAACACAAAAGAAAATCAATGATGTGGAAGATTTTCTGACTAGAAGTCCAGTATTTTCATCACTCTTCCACATAACACTTCAATTTAGTACATCTCCTCCCTCCCTCCTTAACCCTAACCCTCCTCAATCCTCCAACAGGTGAAGGATTGAGGAGGGTTAGGGTTAATGGGAGGGTAGAATCTTGAACCACTTTTTAAAGAAGTCCTAAAGAAGTTTTTTGGGATGATTTGGCAGAGAATGACCCACAGGGGAGAGAATCTGCAAGCCTATGTATTTTGGAGCTAATTAAAGAATGTTTTACTGGACAGGAAACGACTCTGGCCTTTTGGTCAAAGAGTGGAAACAGAGATTCCTATGAACAGAAATCTATCCAAACAAGTTAGCACCTGGCTTAACACAAGTCACGCCTATCAGTCATCATACAGTTGTGCCCTTCATTAACCATTTGCCGCCAGGGTTTCCGGTACCAGACACGTATTCTTTATACGCATGGCTGGGGTCTCCGAACTCGGATAGAGGGAACTGGGCTTTGTAACAAAAGACCGTACTTGTAACAAAAGACCTGGCTGCTGGGCATTAACGACATTTGCGCAAGCGGATTACCACTGGGGACAAAAGCCCTCCACCACCGCAGCGATGAGCCACACAGTACCGCTGCACGCTAATCTGGCCCCTATTGAAAAGAGATCAGCAGCGCACTGTTTCATTTTCATGAACAAAAGAAACTTACGTAACACTGCAAAATCGGGACTCTTTTTACAAGGTGGCAAAGCCTGGCTAAAATACTCCAGCGTCAATAGATATTGTCTGTCAGATTGGAGTGGAAACCAGACAGTCCTTCTTGTGGGTGTAAGTGTCCAGTAGATG
This sequence comes from Acanthaster planci, assembly GCF_001949145.1. Next base: position 1,115,362 of record NW_019091364.1, read on the forward strand.
AAGATAGGAATTTTTAAAGAATTTTGAAAAAAATTATAATTATTCCGTCCCAGCATCATCAACATTGATAGCTGCCACCGGCGCAAAGTGGTTAATGGGGAATCTGGCATTTTAAAGTGACAGGTGAGTAAATGTTACAACAGCACCAAACTGCTCTCCAACTGGCCACTGACCCCTTGATCTAGTGTCCTACTCAAGGCCGCTGTTTTTCCAGTTGGCTTGAGGCAGACTAAAATGTTCATGTCACACTTTTGCCTTACAGTATATGCTTAATCGCTGGTGCATGAGATTTCATCTCTGTCTCGCCCTTGTGAAAGGTCATATAACTGAAGTATAACTTATTACAAATATTACATGGGTCTGATTGACATGACACATGAAGCAATACATTTTTGATGCCCTTGGCATGATGCAATCAATTTTCTACAACCTTGATCATTTACTGCTCCTACCAATACAGCATGAGTGTGTTTTTGACACCCACACCAACTGATTTCAATTGACTTTTTTCCCAATACTCCCTTTCAAAGGAAATAGGCATCTTGATTAGTACTCTGTGAAGAGGCCGTCACTAATTTCCCTCCCCCCAATTAAACAGTAACAAATACGTGAAGCAGCTGAACCTGCAACTCCAAAAACACTGAATCAACATTCCTACTTATTAATTTGTTTAATCTGCCCTGAATCGATCATTTTGTCAAGTCGTTGGTTCTGGAATTGTCAGCAAGGGCTAAGCATATTTCTTTGGCAACTTTGGGCGGTGTTTATGACCCTTGTGGTAATCCACCCTTTGAGGACCTTACTCCAGTTGAAAATTATCAGCTTGGGAAATCTTCCGGTGAAGCACCTTAGCCCTGCAGAAAAATCTGGTCCTGACGGCTTAGGTTTCAGCTGCAGTCATTGCAGCGAGCTGTCTGACTCCAACGTTTACAACTTGTCACCATAATTATGACATCCTGGCCAGTAACAGAGGGTGCTAGACAACGGGATTAATGGACAACTCAATAGCGACAAGACCGGAAATGATTTCGCTACGGCCGGGCACCTTTTTTTACTGATGAGAACCGAGTACCTACTACTGAGCATGAAGGAACTTTTTCACACCCTCTCTAAATCTAGGGATTTGCTACTCGTCTCACGCTATGACTGTTACTCATGCCTAATGCGTTTCAATCATAATGTTTACCACCTGACTACATCAGGAGAAATCCAGAGTTGGAAAATAGATAAAAAAAATCCTGCTCTCAATTTGAAAATTCTTCATTAAGAATGGTGCTCCCGTTTGCACCATGCAAATGATACCCTGGAGTCCAACAGCTTCAACACAGCAAACAATTGGACTGAGAACAAGTAGATATTCGGTGCTTGATCTGCCTTGCCCTTTGCATCTGCATCACAAAATGAAGCCTCTCTCAATGCCATGCACCAGCTTTGCAGACAATGCTGCTCATGAACCAGTCACAGACAACATGTAATACATAACTGGTAACCTCTATTTGCTAAGCATTTAAAGCAGATTGCTACCCATTTTTGGTTTTTTTTTTCAGGTAGGTCTATGACCATATCCAAAATGGACTTCAGAGCTATGGCTACTTCTACAGTCTGCATGTGTCCACGCATATTTCCAATGGAACAAAGACTTAGATCTAGCTCTAGGTGACAAGATTTGGATACACAGTCTATGACTACCTTGTTGTCCAGGGAAGCTATCTCTTGCTGACTTGCTGTGGACAGCAGGAATGACTTCATGAGTTCTTTGAGGGTGTCGTCCTGTGAAAAATGAAAAAAGGGTTCAGTTATAAGATTACAAGAGCAAGGAATTTAGTGACAGAGTAATACAGATAATTTTGGGTTAGTAAAAATCTGATTACCAGCCAAAGTGACATGCATGGGACTGGTTCTCCGTAGATTTTTGCTCAGCGCATATCTTTGCTAAGTGATAAGTTTTACTCCATGGTATTGGGGCTGGATTAGTTACCAATGGCTCTACGGATAATCTGGCCCTCTGCTTGTAAACATGGATCAAGTATGGTCAGCGACAGTCAACCATTGGTTGATTTTATCTGGTACCCAGGTTATATTTTGTGCCCAGATTACCAGGGAGAATGGACCAGTTGTTGATAAATGGTCGCTGATCAAACTGAATGGGGCCTCCAGCTAAATCTTTTATCGAGTGCCTCTTTAAGCATATGATGCAAAGAGTACAGAACCCAATGAAAAATATGTCCTTTCACATTTTAAGATATCCAACGTGGGCCAGACAACCATCTCTCAGTATTTCAGACAACTGTGTTTAAGATTCAATTATGAAATTACTCTCTTAATCAGCAGGTGCATCATCACAGAGGGACTATATGATGATTCGCTTTGCCTTCAGCGCTGGTTGGAGCAAGAATATCAAGGCAAAACTGTGAAAGCTAATGAGGCAAAACTGACACAAATTGATGAGGCCATGAGCGTCGGGAAGGTCTCTAACTGGGGTGAGAATTCTGGGCCAAGAGAGATGAAATTTATGCAACTGACTGTATTGGCAAAACACATGTGCTTAGTCGTCAGTTAATTATTCGTATTTACTCTCATTTTTTTTTCCATGTTGGAATTTTATTTCAAATTCATTGAATGAAATGTGAAAATAAAATGCAATTATGTGAACAGGAAAAGTGAATGGACGAATGAAATGTGCAAAAAAACGTTCAGTTTGTTCCGGTCTCATTCTACCTCTGCCAGTCACAGTTCCTCCAACTTTGACAAAAACATCAATGCCCCAAAGTCGCATCAATTGACAAATCGTTACAGATTCAATGCTTCCGCCATCCTCTCAGATGCGCCACAAATGTGCAAACACACAAGGGGAATAGAAAAGAAGAAAAAAAAAAGAAAAAAAAGAAAGAAGTTATATTGGCTAGACCATTTGGCATTGTCATCAATATTTGACTCAAGAACCGCAAACACCCACACAGGGGACCGGGCCACGTATTTATAAAACCCTAAAATTGTTTTTCTGGAAGATAGCCGAGTTTTAACTGGATGACAGGCCAAGCATGTCTGCATAGACTCTGGGACGGCCGTCGGACGGCACTAATATTGGACACGATAGCACATGGAGTGAACAGAGCATGAAACTTTCACCACAGCAAGGAATCACAGAGATACAGGCTGATGTGAGGTTACACCATTTCATGTAATACAAGACATAATGTATCAGATTGTCTTTGTCAATCACGCACGCTTCCCCATAAAATCCATGACTCTCCCCTAAAAGAAAGGCACTCTTTTCTTTTTTTCCACAACTGACCGCTGTCAGAAGCCCGGATAAGATACCACTGTAGCCGAACTCCATGAATTTATACAGTTATCATGCCTATCCAGTAACTTTTCCAACATATTCCATGACAGGATGTTTAACATGCTTTTTGAATTTATTTTTTTTACAAAAATGAAGGTATACCAATGTTTGGTATGCAAAGCATTCCAGATAAATAACTTTTCAATGTTATTGCTGATGACTTGTTGGAAGTGGGAAGTATTTTCACCAGGCTACTTCAGATAAAATACCACAGGGAAATTATTTTTGATTAACTAGAGACCCTCCTCAAAAAAGGACATCAAATCAAAGACTAACAGTGAAATAATTTCCAACATTCTTTGGTGTCAATTTGATATAACAAAAAAAAAGAAACTTCTTGTTTTTTAAAAAAATTTATCAAGAAAATCATCCCCATTTTTCAAACGTTATTTTGATTATCCTAGAGTGGGATATCTATTTCAACTTGTTTGAGTGCATCATTTGCTTACGTTAAGGAGGCACTTCATAACTTTGCTTCTGAGACACACGGAGGGCAAAAACACTACCAGAATAATATACAAAAAATTCCTGCAACACCACAGTATGTTTTAATGTCTCCCTGAATGTCTTCAGTTTAGGGACATATTGAACCCAAGGTGGCGCTTTTACACCAGCAATTACTGGCAGAAATAAACCAGCTTTGAAATCAACTTTGCACCGGGGATCTTGGGGGGGGAGGTGTCAGCAAAATAAAAGGGAGTTGTAGGTATTCGGGAAGGCAATAGATAGTGCGAGTCGAGGGTGGAGCTAGACAGGGAAAGGTGGAAAGGGAGTTGCTGGTGAGACACAAGGCCAAAAAATGCCTGAAGCAATGACGTTCTCCAAAGAGGAATTGTTCCACATATTTTTAAAAGTTGAACTGGGAACAGAGAAATGTCAAGACAGATGAGCAAACCTCTCTGAGCGTATGTAAGAGATCTCTACAAGTCAACTTGAATAAATTCTGTTTGATTTGCTTGACTTGGAGTTCCAAGTCAACCCATCTTGCGTCATAAATTCTTGAAAACTACAAATGTGGGGGAGGGTGTAAAGATTTTAGCGTGGGAGTGTGACCAGCTAAGCTTGTCCGAGTGCACAGGAAATGAAGGCTGAAGCATCTCCCCCGATCCACTGAGGCAGGTGACTTCAGTTCAAGTGCTCGCCGCCGAGGGCTTTGACTCCATAAGTGATCTTTTTTTTCTTTGAATCCAGTGACTTGGCGGACGTCACTTACGTGGGAAGGTCGTTTATGGGCGAGCGATGCTGGATGGAGACTAGACACAGGATAATTGAGGGAGAAGTGTCACAGAAAACACAGGAAAAGAGTGATGGATTCTATTTGTCTTGAAAAATGGGTTTCAAAGGATGGGATAGAGAGAGAGAGGATACTGGAGACATCTGGAAGATTCGTTGACTGAGGCCTTGACATCATTCAAGTTGCTTAGTGAACCGAAACTGCAGCCTTGCCAGTTGGCTAAGAGGCAGCTAAACACAGTGAAGCAGCTACATAAAAAGGCTTTGACACTTAGCACAAGTTTTCTGCTTAGCCATTATTGCTGCTTAGCCAACATAATACGATAGTGGCAAACTTTTTTTGACAGCTGCCATCACAATCAAGGCTTTATTTATTCTGAGAAATGCATTGAATGACCTTGTTTTGCATCATCTTTCAGTACGGCCCATGGGCGTCACCAGGATTTTTATGGGGGGAGGGGCAATGGCAAAGCACTCATAAGCAACCAATGGATAAACCACTACAAGGGGAAGGGGTCAACTTGGACATTTGTTCAACCAGATTGGTGACCTCAATGACCTTTCACCTTAAAAAATAAGGTTTTAAAGGGGGTGGGGGAGGGGGACAGACATCCCCTTACCCCTCCTGATGCCCATGGTATGGCCTTGACAGTGATGCTGTATTATTGGGTATGTTGGATTTTTGAATTCTGCATATCAAAACATGCAGTCGGGTAGTTTCTAGCCATGAAATTGCATGCTGCAAAATATTTTCCTGTGACAGTTTTGGAGGAGGACTTTCACTATGAGGTTTGAATGAATATAAACCATTTAAGTGAAATTCAATACGGGCAATTCACAATAGTGCGCCACCAAGAGTTTGCAACACGTTGGCCAATTAGAACGCACAAAATTTATCAACCCTTTCCACACGCGCATTGGGTCGACAAATTTTGCGCATTGTGATTGGCCAATGAGTTGCAAACTCTTGGTAGCGCACTATCGTGAAACGGCCATATTCATCAACTACAAGAGCTCTGGGTCATTTGTCTTTGTGTATGTGTAGTGTAGATGGTTTATATCCATTTTGATGTTCAATATTTTTTATTGATCATTTAATGTAAATTTTGTGTATTTTAGTAATTGGAAACTAAACCTTATTTCATATATCCTTTGCTGGCACCAGAGTTTCCAGAAGGCATTTGACCAAGTGGCCACTGCCCTTCAAAAACAATGGGATTCCTTAAACCCCTTCACGACAATCAACAATCTTGTTCTACATAGCTGGAGGGTTAACATGCCAGGTGATTCTAAAACTATCATCTTCGCACCTCCGCCCCCTTTCCTGTATGTGATGAACGCACCGTCAATCCCCCCCCCAGGTTTAGAAACCTGATGAGCCAGTGACGTGCATTCCCACCTGCCACCTTAAGATCAATTCCAGTGGTTCGAGATGAATGGACACAGGGCGCCAGTTGGTCTGGCTTGGCACTGCTGACACACCTGCCATCGGGTTTAACTGATTTCCAGATGAGGGGGGTGGAGGGAAGGAGGGGACAGTTGGTGGTGAGAGAGTGTGGGGTAAGGGTCATGGATGCAATTAAGTCTGGAGCTGAAGAAGTGGAGTATGTGTCCTTGATTGGACAGGGTGAAACTGAGAGGGGGTGTGGGTTAAGGGGGCGGTCCAACAATAGCCACTAATTAGCCACTCAGTCGGAAGGGAATGTAAAAGAAAAGGTACTGGGGAAGCATGAAGGTAAGACAAAAACCTGGGATATCTTGGGTGCAGGATGT